>OX401422.1:17458305-17553305 GCA_947846245.1 Cerastoderma edule | reverse complement strand
CTGACCTATCTCGAAAGAAAGGGTTGATGCAATATTGACTTATCTCAGAAATAGGGTTGATGCAATACTGACCTATCTCGAAAGAAAGGGTTGATGCAATATTGACCTATCTCGAAAATGAGGTTAATGCAATACTGAATTATCTCAGAAATAGGGTTGATGCAAAACTGACTTATCTCGAAAGAAATGGTTGATGCAATACTGACCTATCTCGAAAGAAAGGATTGATGCAATACTGACCTATGTCGAAAATAGGATTGATGCAATACTGACTTATCTTAAAAAAAGTGTTGGTGCAATACTGACCTAATTTGAAAACAGGGTTAATGCAACACTGACCTATCTCGAAAATAGGGTTAGTGCGATACTGACCTATATCGAAAATATGGTTAATGCAAGACTGACCTATCTCGAAAACAGGGTTAATGCAATATTGACCTATCTCGAAAAAAATTGTTTATGCAAAACTAACTTAACTCGAGAATATGGTTAATGCAAAAATATATTATCTCGAAATTAAGGTCAGCGCAATACTGACCTATCTCGAAATCATATTCTTTTATTCGTTCATTACTTAACAATGCATAATGTTAGCCTTGTTGGACCAAATTCTTTATTGATTCATTTCTGTACAAAACTGATTTCTTACGCTCTTGATAAATTATTTCATGATTAAAAAGGAGTTTGTGACGCTCAATTTATTTATTCACCAGTTTTCTCTTGTTTTAATTTTAATTACACATTATAACCTCCCTTTGAAGGCTACATTTTAAGAAAATTAATCCGAAGTTTACGCGTTGACAATTCGGAGTCACACTAGCGCAGTTGACAGAGTCGCTATACCAAATGTCATCACCCGAGGCACAAGTTTATCCATGTCACGGGTTCGATTCCGTCAACTTGCAAATCGTTTTTAAAAAAAATTCTTCCTTTTTTACTCTTTTTAATGTTTTTTTTATTTAAGGGTTAAGCTATCTTATAAGCGACATGATATCGTTATAACAATGTTTTTAGTATTAAGGATATGCTATCTTATAAGCGACATGATATCGTTATAACATTGTCTTTGAGTATTAAGGATATGCTATCTTATAAGCGACATGATATCGTTATAACATTGTATTTTAGTATTAAGGATATGCTTTCTTTTAAACGACATTGTATCGTTTCAACGTTTTTGTTTTGCGTCTTTCAAGACACGTTCTACATTAAACCACATAAAATGCTCCAATCATTGCTTTAAACTTGTATTCGGCTTTTGTTTTGATTATGAATTCGTGAGGAATCTTTTGGACAACTTCATATATAACGCTGAACCTTGACATTAACTATTTCCTTAACAAGATTAGTTAGATGGTTGTGTTTGTAGCAAGCGTCAATGGTGACACAGGACCCGTTTTCTTAAAGCAAAAAAAGAAAACATGCATTCTCAACACTTCTGTCATAACGTCTCTTCTTTCTAGTGGATCTATACCTGTTTGCACAAGCATGAAGTCATTCCAGCACTACAAGGGTTAAACCACATTGTCTCCCTAAATTGAACTTGCAGATAACATTACAAACCTTTAGAACAAAGTTAGAAACCAACAGTTACTGTGAGCTTATTCTCAGATCTGTAACAATGGCATAATTTTGATAATATTGAGGGTTAAAGTTTTTCTTTGTTTCAGCATCAAATTCAGACATTGCCTGCTGTTCCTGACAAAGAAAACCGAGAAAAACTTCGAGTGATTTCAATTGGTGATGGGATAGGGACATTGAAACTTGTTCTTGATGTCCTCAACTTTGACATACATAGATACTATTCCTCTGAAATCAATGAAAACGCCATGATTGTATCATCGAAACATCACAGCTCTTCCATTTCTCAAATAGGGAATGTTAGTTCAATAGCCAGGGAAAAGGTAGGGAAAAAATCACATCAACAGTAACTGTATTAAAGTCATATGGCCAAGACTGGTGCAAAAGTTATTGAGAATAATTACCGGTGTTAACATCACATCAACAGTATTAAAGTCATATGGCCAAGACTGGTGCAAAAGTTATTGAGAATGATTACCGGTGTTAACATCACATCAACAGTATTAAAGTCATATGGCCAAGTCTGGTGCAAAAGTTATTGAGAATGATTACCGGTGTTAACATCACATCAACAGTATTAAAGTCATATGGCCAAGTCTGGTGCAAAAGTTATTGAGAATAATTACCGGTGTTAACATCACATCAACAGTATTAAAGTCATATGGCCAAGTCTGGTGCAAAAGTTATTGAGAATAATTACCGGTGTTAACATCACATCAACAGTATTAAAGTCATATGGCCAAGTCTGGTGCAAAAGTTATTGAGAATGATTACCGGTGTTAACATCACATCAACAGTATTAAAGTCATATGGCCAAGACTGGTGCAAAAGTTATTGAGAATGATTACCGGTGTTAACATCACATCAACAGTATTAAAGTCATATGGCCAAGTCTGGTGCAAAAGTTATTGAGAATGATTACTGGTGTTAACATCACATCAACAGTATTAAAGTCATATGGCCAAGTCTGGTGCAAAAGTTATTGAGAATGATTACCGGTGTTAACATCACATCAACAGTATTAAAGTCATATGGCCAAGTCTGGTGCAAAAGTTATTGAGAATAATTACCGGTGTTAACATCACATCAACAGTATTAAAGTCATATGGCCAAGTCTGGTGCAAAAGTTATTGAGAATGATTACCGGTGTTAACATCACATCAACAGTATTAAAGTCATATGGCCAAGTCTGGTGCAAAAGTTATTGAGAATGATTACCGGTGTTAACATCACATCAACAGTATTAAAGTCATATGGCCAAGTCTGGTGCAAAAGTTATTGAGAATGATTACTGGTGTTAACATCACATCAACAGTATTAAAGTCATATGGCCAAGTCTGGTGCAAAAGTTATTGAGAATGATTACCGGTGTTAACATCACATCAACAGTATTAAAGTCATATGGCCAAGTCTGGTGCAAAAGTTATTGAGAATGATTACCGGTGTTAACATCACATCAACAGTATTAAAGTCATATGGCCAAGACTGGTGCAAAAGTTATTGAGAATGATTACCGGTGTTAACATCACATCAACAGTATTAAAGTCATATGGCCAAGACTGGTGCAAAAGTTATTGAGAATAATTACCGGTGTTAACATCACATCAACAGTATTAAAGTCATATGGCCAAGACTGGTGCAAAAGTTATTGAGAATGATTACCGGTGTTAACATCACATCAACAGTATTAAAGTCATATGGCCAAGTCTGGTGCAAAAGTTATTGAGAATGATTACTGGTGTTAACATCACATCAACAGTATTAAAGTCATATGGCCAAGTCTGGTGCAAAAGTTATTGAGAATGATTACCGGTGTTAACATCACATCAACAGTATTAAAGTCATATGGCCAAGACTGGTGCAAAAGTTATTGAGAATGATTACCGGTGTTAACATCACATCAACAGTATTAAAGTCATATGGCCAAGTCTGGTGCAAAAGTTATTGAGAATGATTACAGAAAATGGATGGGTCAAGGTTAGAATAATGGTGACATGTTTCACCTTTTGCAAGATGCTATACACTTATATAATATAATTTCACTTTCTCTATTGTTTATTTAGAGTACAAATGTTTGACCAAAAATTTCAGAAAACCGCTGAAGTTTTTTTTTTTTTTTTTTTTTTTAAATTTCTGAGACCACAAAGATTGCATTATTTTATATACTAGTTCTGTCATATATCAATTATTGTTTTCAATTTGGTTTCTACCCAACACTCAATTTTTTTCTGCCAAAGCTTTCAATTTTTCAATCCCTCCTCATCCTCTATACATCTACCATAACCATTGTATTGACTGTGTGGCCTTTATTTATACTTATCTACATTTCAGCTGAAATCCTTGATGCCTATAGATCTAATAGTGTTCACTCCCCCTGAACCAACGGTGAAAGATAATCAAGATGATGGATCTGTCAGTGCAGCTACAGGAGATACTGCAGGTAGCTTATTTAATGCTTGACTGCAAATGTTAATCTGTGAGTTTGGAATAATGCATGAGTGTGGTTTGGTTTAAGCCAACTAAATGAGAGATGAAGTCATTTATCCACCACCAACAACACAATTATTATAAATTGAGAATTTCTCATATTTCATTGGTTCCCGAAGTTTCTCTGTTGACCTTGTTTTATAGCTAATTATAATCAAACCTTATCATATTTAATCTTGTAAAGCATCATAATTATGAACCTATTACCACCTCTGTTACTTTTTACAAAGGAATTTAAAGTATTTTTATGTTAATTGTCAATAATTCTAGAAATGACACAATTTCACTGTAAATGAGCTCTAAACTAGTGGTTTGCTAAGTCTGCCCTGATGAGTCAACATGAGATATTATGGAGTGAAGGCTGAGGGGAAACTGTATAAAGTAAACGAGGATTTCATGCAATGACAGAATTAGTCTGCAAATACTGAAATTGTATTCAACTATTTAAAACATCTACACAGTGAAAATATGTGTTTTGAAATTCAAAGGAATTTCAACAGTTTCGATTTATCCACCATCTGCCCGCTTTATTTACTTAGATATATTGAGACAATCTGAATAGATTACAATTCAAAGGCTAATTTTTATCAAATATTGCATCACAATACAAAAACTGAATTGTTTCAATGTTATTTTAGTTTTCCTTTCAAATGTTCCCACCTATGAACTTGCAGCTTTAATACATGTATATTTACTTCAATTTTAGATGAAAGAGTGAGGATACTGCTAAAATGTATCACCTTAGTAAAAGATTTGCAGACAGTTACATGGGACAGACATTTCTTTTACCTGATAGAATCAACACCAGCTTTACCAAATGGAGTATTCACAGCAATTTCTAACATTCTGGAAGTAAGTCTTTTTTCTAATTTGGGGAAATTATGATAAATACTATTTCCGGAAGATATTTCTGTTCTTTAGCAGTACCAAGGTTTCTACCTGTACTTTGCTAGAAGGTAATGTCTTGTGAAAGGCAACTTAACAATAGAATGAAATGCCAGTTTAACCCTTTACCATAGCTAAATTTTCAACCGTTCAAAATTGAAAGATTTTGCAGACAACATTTCAAAATGTGACGAAATTGGAAAATAATCTTCTGATAGGGTAGAAAACATTGTGGGAATAGGAAAAATTGCTCATTATGAGCAATTTCTCCTTTTCCCACAATGTTTTTCTAAAGTCGTATGGAACAAAGTGGTTGAATGTTGTTATTGTCTGGGAAAGGGTAAAGGAAACAAAACCTGGTCGGCTTGAGTAATTTAGACTATCTACTCAACCACATCAGTTCACAAAGTGATGCTGGTATCTACCTTAAAACAATTGCCTCATATGGAATAAAGGGATGACCATTTTCATCACTTAGCAATTGTAGTTGAATTCAAATTGAAAGCACCAGCAGGCAACAATCGCGAAGAATAATGTTTTCTTCATGATAATAGAAACTGTTATGCTAGAAGGAGATAATTCTCACATCTTATGATGATCCCCAATGTTGCACTGAAATCCTCCTGTAGGTGAGAAAATATTGAGGAAAAGTTAAAAACCACTACCCTTCATTGAATGGAGGGACATGACCAAAACCCTTAGTGAAAGAAGTTTCAGACAAAACATTTCCCTTTTTAAAATCGTCTCTATAAAGAAGTTAGTTTGTTGCAAATAGCTCCTTTTTAAGTCAAAACAATTTAGTAGTTTCTTCCTATGGTAGGTGACAAAATTCTCCCCAAAAATAAAGCAATGGTTAAAATCTTTGCTTCAATCCTTTCTTTTACTTCTGACTAGGAGAATTGTAGATATTGTCATTCATGTTTTTAATGAACTTTGCTTAGTATGGCACTTAACAATTGAAGTATAAAGTTCTGGTATTGATTGAATTTTTCCTGTGTTGTATCAGTTACATAGGCGTAGGAGTCTGCCCCCCTTAATATCCAGACCACGGGGGCCAGACTATACTTTGGCCCACCAAATATTCACAATGGAAAATGAAGATATTTAAAAAGAAAAAATTAAAGAAACGAAATTTACAGCAGAATAAATATAAATGTGGGATTTTTTTTGTGCTTTATCTAATTATAACCAATTCGCCTTTATATTAGTGACAAACAATAACCAAAACATTTTTGACGCCATTATCGCAAATGGCAATCTGAACACATCGGGTTTATTCAATGAAAACTCAGCTCACGAAAATAACCAAGTAGTTTCGATTGACAAAAACAGTGATGTAAAATGTGTCCTAGTTAGACCCAATATATTGTATTCAATTGTTAGCTAAAGCTTGAAAATAAAATACCTCTTAAATGGAAATAATCATCGAACCCGTGGTTATGACAGTCTGATAGCAGTCTTCATATCATTATATTTAATTGCCACATGAGTTCGAGACCTGCCCTATCCTTTTTTCTTTTTTCACTTTTTTGGGTTTTTTTTCACAAGATACACATTTTCATACGCTTTCTTTTAATTCATTAAATGATATTGAATTTGTAGATACACATTTTCATACGCTTTCTTTTAATTCATTAAATGATATTGAATTTGTAGATGCATGAAAAGTCATGACAAATTTTTGGGAACATATATTCTTAGACCAGAACTCATCTGAAGTTGCCCCCCCCCCCAATATTGATAACGTTCCTACGCCTATGAGGTTAGATACCACTATGAGGTTAGATACCATTATGTCAAAGAGAGGATCGGCTGTATGGTGTATGATTGATTAAACAACTGTAATGTTCATTGAACATTTATGCAAATTAGGTAACCTAATGCATTGTTGTAGAGAATATGCCGGTATATATATATAGACAACACAACCGCTTAGTGTATGACAGTGTTTTTCACTGATTGGATGTGTTTGTGTTTTTGAGAGGTTCATTTGCTTGGTTTGTTAGAAAGCGGTCTTAAAACACACCTAAAAAGAGACTCGCACAGATTGGGATTCAAATCTTTTTTATATAAAAGTTTTGCTTTCAAATTAGATTAGTGACTAGTATAGACAACTGATTGAAATCATAGAAGTCTATATTTATATTTGGGCCAGTACTATGCAATTAACTGTAGATATTACATAATACTAACACAAAGATAAATATAGATCCCTATGGTTGAAATCTGTTATGTGGGTGGTTCTCTTTTTTCAGCATAATTAATGCTTTTGGCACTAAAACTCCCAAGATATTTCTTACAGTTCAATCTAATTCAGGTAGATTCAGTAATTAATAAAAAAAACGTGGTATCCAACAGAACTCTCAAATGTTATTTTTCTTTTCTTTTTTTTTCGAATGATTAACACATCTCTCCACCTTTTCTCCCCTAGTCACTGACATATCTTCCCAGCTGATCTACTTTTAAGTATTATCTTCAAATAGCTGGACCAAAACTTTGAATTATGTCTTCTCTTCTTTTGTAAAACTATCATTATGTACCATCTGAAGTACAAATGAAAACCAATTTTTAACTTAGTCTTCCTAAATGGAATGGTCAAATCTCATGTTGTGAGACCTTGTGGCCAGACCCTTTTGCCATTACTTGTAAATGTTGTGTTTGTAATTCACTGTAAAAGATTTTGTTTTGTTTTGAATATGTTCAAAGTAATAAAAAATATCTCTCAATTTGATACTTCTCTATTTTTCAGACAGAGCCTTGTCTTTATAATGGTGAATTTACAATTGATTGTCCCTACATCAAGCCAAGGTTGTATTGGACCAACATACCTGGAGTTCATAGGTTAGAAATATTTTGTGTTAACCCTTTTAGTGCTGGAACCAACTAGATACTTATGCAAACAAGTAATTTGGCTGCTGGCCTGTGATTTACCCTGTATGCTACTCTGGAACCGACTTAATGCTTTTAAGCAAACAGGTTAGATTCAGACCAGCCACCAAGTAAATTGGCAACTGGCCTGTTATCTAACCTGTTTGCTACTCTTAGTATCTTTCCTCAGCAAAATTAAGCGGATATTTAATGTTTTGGAAAGCAGACAACACAGAAATCTATTTTTTGAAATGACCCAGTATTCTTAGGGTTAATGACCTCTTACAAACTTGATTGCCTGGAAAGGAATATTTGGTGAGAATTAACGCATGGTTCCTTGTTACATGTTACTGTTTAAACTCCTAAGTGCTTTATTACATAGTCATGCATTTTCAACAGATTTATGAAAAACTGTGACAAATGATGGATTTGATTGTTAAGAACAGGAAATCTTTTTGTTGCAGTACAAGTAGTTTACTCCTCATGAATAATGTTGAAAAAAAAAACAATCTACATAATCTTCTTTTTGTATGGTTTGAGAAAGATTTATGACCATTTATATAATTTTGTAAATCTAGTGATATATATTTTAGTTGGAACTGTTAACCGCAACAAAGAAACAAATGTTTTTGTCGCAGTGGTTTATTCATGAAATAACAATAAAAAAAAGAAATATCAATATATTTCTGCCTTTTACTTTGATATGTTTTAAGAAAGATGTATGACTATTTACAGTCTTTTGTAAAACTTGTGAAATTTGGTTGAAACTTTGAGACAATAAGAGGAAATATGAAATAAACCCCTACTCAAGGCAGAATTTGTCTGCATGCCACAATCAAAATTGTCTACTTGAGTGATAATTTCTACCAAATATCACAGACTACTTCTTACTTTGTTATGTAATTGTCATTGACTGTTGCTTTCAATTTGGAAATTTTTTAATATTTTGTGTCAGAAAAAAATGGTTTTGTTTAAGCTTTGGTAGATTTCTGTTAATAGACAATGAGTTAAAATTGATTTGGTGGTTTAACATATCATCAACATTTTTTTAGTGATTTTGCTGCATTTTCTGGAGCCAAATTTGTTGTCGCCCTATGTATGCCTGTTTTTGACTTTCCCAGGCTTATTTCAAATACCCAGAATTCAGTACAGGAAAACATGTTACTATATTTGTTATGGGGTCTTAGGACACTGCCGTTGCGGCACCATACTGTTGTAGATGTCTTCTGATAAGGTAAAGAATGAATGATGCTGACTTTTTTTTATTACAGAAGTGCAGTCAATCAAATTAATGTTAAGAGGACTGATTCACCAATAAAACTGGACTGGACAGATCTTGTAAGTTTTACCTCCTCCTGAAAATTATCATACTTTTTGTAAGGATTACTTTAGCCTTTTACAACTGTTTTCGACTGGTTGGGGCAATTTGACAACTTGAACAGCAAACTGAATATCAAAACATGTGTCATTTCATAGATTAACCCTTAAAGTGCTTGAACCGACTTCAGGCTTATGCAAACAGATTGGATGTAGGCCAGCCTCCAAAAAATTGATGGACTTTTTGTATAATAAGTTGGAGAAACCATAATGACAAAAGATGATTAAGTAAAATAATTAGATTGAATATTACTAAAGTATCTTTAGCATTTACCTTTAGAATGCTGGGTAATTTTCTATAGATAGATAAGGAAAGATACTCAAAATACCAAACAGGTTGGATCACAGGCCAGCTGCCAATTTTCTTGGTTACTGGCCTGGATCTAAATGGTTTTAATAAGCATGAAGTCGCTACCAGCACTTTAAGGGTCAAATGCACACCTATTGAAAGTGCTTTATATGGTAAGTGTTTTATGTTTGTAAAGATCTAACTTTAGTAATTGCATTGAACCCCCAATGTCTTTTTATGTTCACACAATCATGATCTTTCATGTGTTATTTTTGATTGGTTTAAACTGAAATACTGTGATTTCAGAGATGACTTATGAGTGTCCAATGCTATACTGTAGTAAGTGCTTCATGATTGTGCAGCACTTACTATAGTCTTGCATTGAACCCTGAGATCTAGTTCTATGATTGAAGGTAAGACATTTGAAGAGATAGGAGGAAAAAGATATTCTTTTTTTTTTTATTGCAAATTTTTTATTTTATTATTATATTCTACCAAAATCATATCTTAATCTCATAAAACCTCTCACTACTTCAGCAGTAGAATAGGTTTTTAATTATTTATGTATAAACCAGTGAGTAATTCATCTTTTTTTTCTCATTAGTTTCCTTCTAATATTATGATGAGAATGTATGTATTTCTTGCTATGATTACTGTATTGACTCATGATGTATACCATATCTCTTATTCTAGATTAGCAATACTAATGCTAACCCAGGCACATCTGCACCGAATTCTAGCGCTGGTGCTGAAAGCAAAGAGTCAAACCAGGATGCCCAGAGACGGGACAATGCCACCTTTTTGGAGAAAACCAATAAGTTAGACAAAATTGAAAGGTAAGGGAGTATGTTTTAAGTACTTTTTGTTCATTGACAAACAATGGCTTAATTTAAAAACGGTTGCAGTAAACAATGTTTTAATGTTTTCCTATATGTCTCATCTCATTCCAGGTCAATAGGTAACCCTCATGAATAAACAAGGATTACTGGCTTGTCTTCCAACATATGGATTTCTTATGTTTGTCTTATTCCAGGTCAATGGCTTTTCCTATAAAAAAAAATTCTGTCTGTTTGCTTTCCTGCACTTTTTATATTTTTTTGATCAGAGGGATTTCCTGATAGATATACAAGGATTGCTGGTCTGAATGCCCACGTAATCCTACATGTTACATTTCCTTTCAGGTTAATGGGATATCCTGATAGATATACAAGGATTGCTGGTCTGTATGCCCACATAATCCTACATGTTACGTTTCCTTTTAGGTTAATGGGATTTCCTGATAGATATACAAGGATTGCTGGTCTGTATGCCCACATAATCCTACATGTTACATTTCCTTTCAGGTTAATGGGATTTCCTGATAGATATACAATGGTTGCTGGTCTGTATGCCCACATAATCCTACATGTTACATTTCCCTTTAGGTTAATGGGATTTCCTGATGGATATACAAGGATTGCTGGTCTGTATGCCCATATAATCCTACATGTTATATTTCCTTTCAGGTCAATGGGATTTCCTGATAGATATACAAGGATTGCTGGTCTGTATGCCCACATAATCCTACATGTTACATTTCCTTTCAGGTTAATGGGATCTCCTGATGGATATACAATGGTTGCTGGTCTGTATGCCCACATAATCCTACATGTTACATTTCCTTTCAGGTTAATGGGATTTCCTGATAGATATACAAGGATTGCTGGTCTGTATGCCCACATAATCCTACATGTTACATTTCCCTTTAGGTTAATGGAATTTCCTGATGGATATACAAGGATTGCTGGTCTGTATGCTCACATAATCCTACATGTTACATTTCCTTTCAGGTTAATGGGATTTCCTGATAGATATACAATGGTTGCTGGTCTGTATGCTCATTTAATCCTACATGTTACATTTCCTTTAGGTTAATAGGATTTCCTGATGGATATACAAGGATTGCTGGTATGTATGCCCACATAATCCTACATGTTACATTTCCCTTTAGGTTAATGGAATTTCCTGATGGATATACAAGGATTGCTGGTCTGTATGCCCACATAATCCTACATGTTACATTTCCCTTTAGGTTAATGGGATTTCCTGATGGATATACAAGGATTGCTGGTCTGTATGCCCATATAATCCTACATGTTACATTTCCTTTCAGGTTAATGGGATTTCCTGATAGATATACAATGGTTGCTGGTCTGTATGCTCATTTAATCCTACATGTTACATTTCCTTTAGGTTAATAGGATTTCCTGATGGATATACAAGGATTGCTGGTCTGTATGCCCACATAATCCTACATGTTACATTTCCCTTTAGGTTAATGGGATTTACTGATAGATATACAAGGATTGCTGGTCTGTATGCCCACATAATCCTACATGTTACATTTACTTTCAGGTTAATGGGATTTCCTGATGGATTTACAAGGATTGCTGGTCTGTATGCTCACATAATCCTACATGTTACATTTCCTTTAAGGTCAATGGGATTTCCTGATGGATATACAAGGATTGCTGGTTTGTATGACCACATAATCCTACATGTTACATTTCCTTTCAGGTTAATGGGATTATACTGATAGATATACAAGGATTGCTGGTCTGTATGCCCACATAATCCTACATGTTATATTTCCTTTCAGGTCAATGGGATTTCCTGATAGATATACAAGGATTGCTGGTCTGTATGCCCACATAATCCTACATGTTACATTTCCTTTCAGGTTAATGGGATTTCCTGATAGATATACAATGGTTGCTGGTCTGTATGCCCACATAATCCTACATGTTACATTTCCTTTCAGGTCAATGGGATTTCCTGATGGATATACAAGGATTGCTGGTCTGTCTACACAACAGAGGGCAGTGTTGATGAAGCAAACCTCGTGTCCACTCATTCTGACACAACTTCTCCGACCTTTAACTGAATTTTTTAAATGTAATTAACATATTGGTATTAAAAGAAGAATGTGACTTCACAACTCAAAACTTCTTGTCAACTGCCATCTGCTGCCAAACAAATATTTAGGGAGCCATTGTGACAAAAGTGTTGGTTTATTCTTAAAAAGAAGTGTATCTGTTTATAACTAAGTTCTTGTTTTGACACACTGATTAAAAGGTGCATAACCTTTAGATAGCTTGTTCTCGTTTTACGTCATTTAAGGAGAATTTTTAAATTTCCATTTTACCTGTTTATTCCATTATAGCATCTTTTCCATTATAGCGCTTTATGTTGATGTTAATCATTCTTATTATATACGAAGTATATCTTTTTGTAATTAAGTTTTTGATTTAAAACACTGATTAAAAGTTATATGACCTTAAAATAGCTTGTTCTTGCTTTTCTGCATTTAAGGAGAGCTTTTAAATTCCTGTTGTACCCATCTTTTCCATTATAGTGCTTTATGTTAATGTTAATTATTCTTAATGAGAAGTCTATCTTTTTATAACTTAGTTCCTGGTTTGACACACTGATTAAAAGATCCATAACCTTTAGATAGCTTGTTACTGCTTTTCTTCGTTTAAGGACGGCTTTAAAATTCCCATTGTACCCATCTTTCCATTATATAGTGCTTTATGTTAATGTTAATTATTCTTAAAAGGAAGTCTTTTTTTTATAACTACTCGTAAGTTCTTGATTTGACACACTGATTAAAAGTTATATGAGTTTTGAATAGATTGTTTTTGTTTTTACTCATTTAAGGAGGGCTTTAAAATTCCCATTCCACCCATCTTTTCGAGTTTAATGCAATCCCTTCTGCAGGTGTTTTGTTTCTTTGTGGAACATGCATGCTTAATAAAGTTTATGCATTAGTGTTAAACATAGAAACATAAAATGCAATATGTTAATGTTGGAATCTTGCATGGTTTCTACCAAGAGTTCTTTGTGACCCAGTTGTTAAATAAAGTGGCGATCATAGAACTCTGGGGGTCATACGTTCAAGCCTCATTTGAAACTTTTGTTTCGTTGGAGTGTACTTAGGCACCCCACTTCAGTGTTAGCCTAGTACTGTTTAATCCAGGAAAGATTTGAGATCATTAAAATATGGTTGGCACTCTGTTAAAGCCCATTTATTGTATTAGTACTATTGTGATACCCGGCTAATAATGATAGAGCAATACACCCATTCTCCTTCGTTGTGATCTCCCTTTACATTTGGTTAAGGAGCTTAGGGCTGGAATGGGTACTCGTGTACCCGGGTACGGGCTGGGTACATGCCACTACCCGGGTAGCAAATCACTACCCGTTACCCGACGTTGCTTTTATCTGTTGTATATTCACATGAAATGTGTGAATATGTACTCGTTGACGAGTGAATCGGGGGTCTCTAAATCCCAAACTAGATATCAATTATCCCTTAACAATTTCATAACATGTGTACAAATATGGAACACGCACTCTATATTCTCCAAATTGTAGGCTCGCTCGTCAGCTATTGAAACTTTCAACAATATTTGTTCAGATGATTGTAGTAAGTCATAAGAGCCTAGAACCATTACTCGCACTTCTGTGTCGTACAGTCGTTTGCAAGAGAGTTTGTACTGTACTGTACTGTAGTTTGACAAAGGGAAGTATTCCTGTGCGGGGTTTATACTGTACTGTAGTGTAACAAAGGGAAGCATTCCTGCGCAGAGTTTAAACTGTACTATAGTGTAACAAAGGGAAGTATTCCTGCGCGGAGTTTGTACTGTATTGTAACGAAGGGAAGTATTCCTGTGCGGAGTTTGTACTGTAGTGTAACAAAGTGAAGTATTCCTGCGCGGAAATTGTACTGTAGTGTAACAAAGGGAAGTATTCCTGTGCGGTATTTGTACTGTACTGTAGAGTAACAAAGAGAGGTATTCCTGCGCAGAGTTTGTACTGAAGTGTAACAAAGGGAAGTATTCCTGCACGGTGTTTGTACTGTGCTGTAGTGTAACAAAGGCAAGTATTCTTGCGCGGAGTTTATACTGTACTGTAATGTAACAAAGGAAAGTATTCCTGCGCGGAGTTCGTACTGTACTGTAACAAAGGGAAGTATTCCTGCGCGGAATTTGTACTGTAGTGTAACAAAGGGAAGTATTCCTGCGCAGAGTTTGTACTGTACTGTAGTGTAACAAAGGGCAGTATTCCTATGAGGAGTTTGTACTGTACTGTAGTGTAACAAAGGGAAGTATTCCTGTGCGGTATTTGTACTGTACTGTAGAGTAACAAAGAGAGGTATTCCTGCGCAGAGTTTGTACTGAAGTGTAACAAAGGGAAGTATTCCTGCACGGTGTTTGTACTGTGCTGTAGTGTAACAAAGGCAAGTATTCTTGCGCGGAGTTTATACTGTACTGTAATGTAACAAAGGAAAGTATTCCTGCGCGGAGTTCGTACTGTACTGTAACAAAGGGAAGTATGTGTATTCCTGCGCGGAGTTCGTACTGTACTGTAGTGTAACAAAGGGAAGTACATGTATTCCTGCGGGGAGTTTGTACTGTACTGTAGTGTAACAATGGGAATTATTCCTGCACGGAGTTTGTACTGTACTGTAGAATAACAAAGAGAAGCATTCCTGCGCGGAGTTTGTACTGTACTGTAAAGTAACAAAGAGAAGTATTCCTGCTCGGGGTTTGTACTGTAGTGTAGTGTAACAAAGGGAAGTATTTTTGTGCGAGTTCGTACTGTACTGTAGTGTAACAAAGGGAAGTATTTCTGCGAGGAGTTTGTACTGTACTGTAGTGTAACAAAGGGAAGTATTCCTGCGCGGAGTTCGTACTGTACTGTAGTGCAACAAAGGGAAGTATGTGTATTCCTGCGCGGAGTTCGTACTGTACTGTAGTGTAACAAAGGGAAGTACATGTATTCCTGCGGGGAGTTTGTACTGTACTGTAGTGTAACAATGGGAATTATTCCTGCACGGAGTTTGTACTGTACTGTAGAATAACAAAGAGAAGCATTCCTGCGCGGAGTTTGTACTGTACTGTAAAGTAACAAAGAGAAGTATTCCTGCTCGGGGTTTGTACTGTAGTGTAGTGTAACAAAGGGAAGTATTTTTGTGCGGAGTTCGTACTGTACTGTAGTGTAACAAAGGGAAGTATTTCTGCGCGGAAATTGTACTGTAGTGTAACAAAGGGAAGTATTCCTGTGCGGTATTTGTACTGTACTGTAGAGTAACAAAGAGAAGTATTCCTGCGCGGAGTTTGTACTGTAGTGTAACAAAGGGAAGTATTCCTGCGCAGAGTTTGTTCTGTACTGTACTGTAGTGTAACAAAGGGCAGTATTCCTATGAGGAGTTTGTACTGTACTGTAGTGTAACAAAGGGAAGTATTCCTGCGCGGAGTTCGTACTGTACTGTAGTGCAACAAAGGGAAGTATGTGTATTCCTGCGCGGAGTTCGTACTGTACTGTAGTGTAACAAAGGGAAGTACATGTATTCCTGCGGGGAGTTTGTACTGTACTGTAGTGTAACAATGGGAATTATTCCTGCACGGAGTTTGTACTGTACTGTAGAATAACAAAGAGAAGCATTCCTGCGCGGAGTTTGTACTGTACTGTAAAGTAACAAAGAGAAGTATTCCTGCTCGGGGTTTGTACTGTAGTGTAGTGTAACAAAGGGAAGTATTTTTGTGCGGAGTTCGTACTGTACTGTAGTGTAACAAAGGGAAGTATTTCTGCGCGGAGTCTGTACTGTAGTGTAACAAAGGGAAGTATTCCTGTGCGGAGTTTGTACTGTAGTGTAACAAAGGGAAGTATTCCTGCGCGGAGTTTGTACAGTACTGTAGTGTAACAAAGGGAAGTATTCCTGCGCGGAGTTTGTACTGTAGTGTAACGAAGGGAAGTATTCCTGTGCGGAGTTTGTACTGTAGAGTAACAAAGAGAAGTATTCCTGCGCGGAGTTTGTACTGTACTGTAGAGTAAGAAAGAGAAGTATTCCTGCGCGGAGTTTGTACAAAGGGAAGTATTCCTGCGCGGAGTTTGTACTGTAGTGTAACAAAGGGAAGTATTCTTGCACGGAGTTTGTACTGTCCTGTAGTGTAACAAGGGAAGTGTTCCTGCGCGGAGTTTGCAACATGAGAAAACAGCGTCACGACTCGTATATACGGTTGAAATCATTAAAATGAAAAAGGGAATAGCCAATGGAAACTCTAATTTCTGGGATACCAAACCACACACATGCACTGCATTAAGCTAGAGTCGACAGTTTGCTTTAAGACGCGATTGAGTGGAAAGGGATACCGTATTTCTTACCATTTTACATGCTTAAAATCTGCGCTATAAGTTCAAAACAAAATTCTCTCATTTTAATATTGGGCAAGGCAATATTGCAAAAGAAACAAAGAAGCAAAGAAGCTCATCTCTCCGAGACGCTTCCAATGATGTGTCACATTATCATACGTTCCTTTAAGACACTAGCTTCCCATGTGAAACTGTACTCCGGTCCTTGGGTCTGTTCCTTTTCTCTCGAATTTGAACCAAGCGAGGCCCGTCTGCATATCGGTGAAATTAAAAAGCAGAACTAGAAGGCGTAAGGACCAAGGTATATACTGTACATGCATGAACATCGCTGTGATACAACTGACAGGTTAATGAATAAATGGCCTTAATGCGCAGAAAACAATCCTCTCTCAAATAGCAGTTTTACTTTCTCGCCTGTTCTGGATACACTACCAGTTTGGAGGGAGCCATGGCCTTACATCGAGCGGCACATGCTCTTTAAATAAACATTCTCGAGTCACGACGATTGTATGGAATATAACGTCGTCTGCCGTCAGGGACCCCACGCGCTCGGGTGGTGCGGTTTGTCTAACTTATTTACCAAACATAGCCGTTATTTAACACGTCTAGTGCAGACGATTTTTGTTTTAAGTATATGATGGAAAAGAGAACACAGCTCAAACAATTTAACCCTTTCCCGTGAATCGACCTGAATGATTAAATCTCGTTTTTCCATAATTCTGATTTTTCGAACGTAGTGTAACGTTCGTTGAACGTTTATGTAAATAAGGAACCTAATGCATTGTTTGAGAGAACATGCGGGTACATGTATATATATATAGACAACACAACCGCTCAGTGTAAGACAGTGTTTTTCACTGATCGGATGTGTTTGTGTCTTTGAGAAGTTCGTATGCTCGGATCGTTACAGTAGTAGACATTTCTTGGACAACGGGTTCGATTTCCGGAGAGGGAGCATGAGAAACGGCTGCCACATTAAAGGAAAGCAGCAGGCACGCAGCTTACCCAATGCCGAGACGGCGAGTTAGTGACGAAATATAACAATACGTGACTCTATTTTGGAGGTCCCGCAATATGAATAAGGACCTATTGGAGAGGGCAAGTCTGGTGCCAGCAGCCGCGGTAATTCCAGCTCCAATAGCGTATGTCAAAGTTGTTTCGGATTAGACGCTCGTAGTTGGATCTTGGATCTACTGCCAGTCCCTCGGCGAAAAGATGCTGGCAGTTATTTTCCCTTGGTGTTCTTGGCTAACTGAGTGTCACGGGTGGCCGCAATCTGAACACATCGGGCTTATCGAATGAAAACACCTTAATGTGGATGACGCCATATTGTTTCCCACGAGAATGACGTCAAATTACTATCGTTTTCAAAAATAGATCTTAAATGTGAAATCTAAAACGTCGTTTAATTGGATTTAGGAAACAATTGTATATGTCACAACTTGTAATTTCGCCATTTCGTACGAGTTACCGATAAAAATGATTTTAAAGGATGTCCAACATTTTCATACATATTGAACTACTTAACGTGCATGCTTAGAAAATGTGTTATACGCCGGGGCCGATTTACCCGAAAAAATGTAACCCTACACTTATATCCGAGGTGTATTTCTCAGCTCACAGAAATGCCCGAGTAGTTCCGATTTGGGTAGCCGAAACGTTAGCCTGGGGTCCTGGCCCGTTCGTATACCGCGAACTAGGGTTAGCATGGGCCAGGACTCCAGGCTACCGAAACGTTTACTGTGAAAAGATTAGAGTGCTCAAAGCAGGCCTTTGCGCCCGAGTATCTGTGCTTCGAAAAGTCGTAGAAGACCTCGGCTCAACACTGCTCGAGGTAATGATTCAAAGACGTTGCCAGGCATACGTACTGCAGTGCATGAATTGAAATTGAACGTCGCAGGACGAACGTAAGCGAAGGCATTTACCAATTTATATGTTAATCAAGAACGGAAGCCAAATGTTCGAGTACGATCAGATATCATCGCAAACTATGCCAAGTGACCACCAGAGTTATTTTATTAACTCGGCGAGGAGCCCCCGGGAAACCAAAGTCTTTATTTCATGGGTACAGTTTAAAAAAAGCTAACATCACGAACAGTGATGAATAGAGCGTGTACCTTAAGTTGTCCGGACACTGGAAGGAATGACAGATTAACACTTTGCGCGTCCCTTACCTTTGTACACACCGCCCGTCGCAACCGTAACAAGACCGTAACTCGTTACTACCCTTGAGAAATGGTCCTGTCGGATTGGATTCGGTGAGCGGGCGCTCGTCACCTGCGAGCTCTGGTGCCGCCGAGAAGATCGCCATATTCCCTTGGGTAGAGAAGAGTAGAAATAAATCTGAATAAAACACGTTTTTTGGTCTCGGCTCGTGTATCGATGAAAAAATTATGTGAATTGCAGGACTACATTGAGACAATAAATAACGGTGAGTGAAGCAAGAAATAGCCCAGCAACGAATCCCCTCTGCCCTCGCGTGGAGCGGGAAATGTGGTATTAGGGAGGCGCGCTGCGTTCGCGGTCTCAGTGCCCAGGTCCTCGTGATCGTTGCCTTTCGCCCCGTCGAGGGCGTAAGGCCCTTCGCGGCACCGGACTCGGGACGTCTGCAAGCCTCCCGGGAGTCGGGGTGCTTGAGATCGCAGCCCAAAGTGGGTGGTAAATTCCATCTAAGACTAAATTCCGGACACGAGTCTTAGTTCATTTCAGAGACATAGATAACAGAATCTCTGTTTTCTATGTCTCTGTTCATTTACAGCCTTTTTAGAAATATGGAAATTTCTTCCGATTTTTTTTCTATTAAATTGTTTAAAACAGGACGACATCATGACTACTGTTTCCTATTGATGACATGGTTTTGCATAGTAGTTTTCCTTTATTGTAGGCGGTTTTTGTATGCCTGCTTTATTTCATGTTTTTAAATGAATTCTAAGAATGAAAATAAACTCTGACCATTTAACGTTAATAGACTACAATATACCTAGATTTTACGATATTGTTTAGGTAGTGTTATAAAGATATATGTAAACAAATATATATATATATGTAAAGAAAGGTTTTCGGATGTCATTGTTATTGGGAGAAAATGTATCAGCCAGTCAACAGTTTTGGGAAAATTTGAGCTCATCAAAATATAAGAAAAGAAAAAAAACCTGATTCCCTTCGATTTCCATCCAGATGGCAAACTTTCCATTATAATGAGGAACGTGTGAAATACTTCACTGCTTTAGAGTAGCCCCGGGTCCTTGTGGGGTTACCAGGACCTCAGGATAAGGTTAAGAGATGATAAATCATAGGTTTGTGGTCTACCTTAATCTATAATGATACAGATATCGACATATAACGGGAATACTGGTAGTGCGATTTAAATAAAACTCTAAATTAGTTAATGTTTAACACTGTTTATGATTTGATGATAAATTAACATTTGATGTACGCAAAACATGAGCTACACCTCTAATCATTCCTTTCCTTCCTAATTTCAATAAAGTAATAGTTTTTATTTCTACTGCCGTATACTACGGCTTAATAAACAAAATATATGTTCATCTTATCTTTTCCAAAGTTGTTAATAGATAAGATAAGTGAGAAACGCTTTGGTAATAAAAAATAATTTTTCCTAGTATTCCGTGATTTTGTGGTATTTTCAGTACGATAACGATTGACCGGTCATGATTTTTATCTTTAAGCGTTCTTAGCTATTATTTGATTGGATTATAATTATTCATGTGAAACCAATCAGATAATAGGTTTTATATCGAGTTAGGCTGTAGCCACAAAATGGCCGATATTTCTGCGATTGTCTGTAAAAGGTGTTTATCAACAAACAATACAAGTTTTCGGCGAGAAATACAAATGTTAGAAGTTTAATCTTGATAAATGTGTGTAACTTGTTAGATCAAGGGGAAAGATTCCATCAGACACCCAGGGACATTGTGTCTTTACTTGAACACGAACTCGAATTAGGGCGAAAACTATTCAGGAGCGAACTTCCAACTTTAAGGGGAAGCTACTCTAATTAATTTTGAAATGCTTGTCAGTTACAGCTTGGATCATCCGAGTTATGTCGGATCAGGAAGTAAATGCATTCTTGGTTTCTCTGCCTGAAACTCTAATCAGACTGTCAATGAATGAACAGGTAATGTTTCTACATTATGTCTTAGCTTTCTGTCACTGGCTGCCCAAGCTACAGTCAACTCGACAGTTTCGGATCATCGACAGTTCCGGATCATCTTATGTTTAGTGTCAAATTTCTATGAATGCGAAGAAACTCTGGCCTTAAAAACTTAAAAACAGTCATTTAGCATATACATTAAGTTCTTGACAAAACCAATAATATGAAAATAGGCAAAGCCTAAACCGGGCGGAAGAGATTTTTTCCTTCAGTTAGTGAACATTGCGAATTCTGGACTTGTATTACCTATGTTCCATTTGTATTGTATCAGTAATAGGCAAGGGAGCAGTGTCCTGTCAGAAGGCACTCCAATTTGAAAGAAATGGCCATGGTCAAGATTCAAATCAGATATGTTTAATATATAACTTATGACACTAACTACTGTAATTTACCACTGTGGATATATATGAGTTGCTAACCATCATGAATGGTACATAGTCATTAGACAGAAGTATAGTTGATACCGAGCTTGGATATGCGTTTGATACTTCGGTTTGTATGAAATTCTTTCGAAAGTCATTGCACCACGATTTTTAAATTTCTAACCAAAGAGCAATGATATTCATATGGGTTAAATGGTCAGTGGCTAGGGAGGAATATTGGCAGGTTAAGGTGGAGAAATAACAGGAGCAGGGATTAATATCCATTGATACAACTGAAACACTCTGTTGAAGAAGGTGTTAAACAATAATCCAACAAAAGCATCTAAGACTTATTAACATTTATGAATGGTTCAAAGCATGGGTGAAAGTTAAAGAATTTCAAAAACCTGAAATCTGTAGTTCATTATCCCGAAAAGGCATGTTTGCTATTGCATTATATAGGGACAAAATGTCTCAAAAACCTGAAATTCAGGAATAATCCTGAACACTTTCACCCATGTGGTTGGATGCTATCAATGGATACTCCATAACCATATTTTAGCTGTGTGAGCCAGGTCATGATGAGGAAATAATAGGAGCAGGGATATGTCTATTGACACAACTGAAACATTCTGTTGAAAATGTTGTTAAAGGTCATATGTACAGGTTGGGTTTATTTCATAAAATTAAAATATGAAGTAAAAGAATCACATTGAAATTATTTGCAACATTTTAGCATAACGCATTACGTCATAAATCACCGTCATAGCGCACCGATTAATAAAAGTTCGTATGACTTACTTCCCTTTGCTGTGACGTCACTCGTGATCCACTGAATGCGCCATGTAAAGGGCGTGAAGAGCGATCGCTGGTTAGAATTGGTGTTTTTCTTCAAATAAACGATCCTAAAGTCATAGTTTGGATTGACAGCGCATTTTCTTTATTGAATATGATTCATTTTATAAGAATATCAATTTGAAAAAAGATAAATTAATAATTTAACCCGTGAATTTGCATGGATTTGTCATTGGGTAAACCTGTTCATATGAAAGGAATTGCTTGAAATTTGGACGATTTTCCTTGAATTAAATGATTCTTAAGTCATTGTTTGGATTGACAGTGAATTTTCTATACTGGATAGTTTTCATATTATAAGAAGATCCATTTGAAAAAATAAATTAGTGACTTAACGCGTAAATTTACAAGGATATGTCAATGCGTTCATATGAAAGGAACAGCTTGAAATTGGGACGATTTTCCTCGAAATAGCAATCCTTAAGTCAATGTTTGGATTGACAGTGCATTTTCTTTATTGAATATGTTTCATATTATAAGAATATTCTTTTGAAAAAAAAGTAAGTGACGTAACGCGTAAATTTGAAAGGATTTGTAAATGTTTTCATATGTAAGAATCGGCTTGAAATTTTGACGATATTTGTTGAAACAGCTATTTTTATTAATATTTGTTGAAAAAAACCAAGAGTACTTTTTCGTCAATGATCGTGTATTAGCATTAAGGTTTTAATTGAGTAGTAAACAAAGACACTGGTCTGAATAAACGAATTGTCTTAACACCGTACATCGTATAACTATTAACTGTCAAATTCACCCTGCATTGTCTTATCTATACATGAAATGAAACGGGAGAAGATCATAAATTGCTAACAAACAAACCGTATTATAACCCAACTTACTTGTGATACGAAGGTTATCCTTTAACTCACATTTTCACTACACATCAACTTACTTGTGATACGAAGGTTATCCTTTAACTCACATTTTCACCACACATCCAAATTTCAAAACTAAACACTGGCACATTCAAGAGTATTTGTTAAAATCATCCGGCAACTTTCCAGTAACTCCACCCCCAGTAAGAGGTCTATGATTTCGAAATTGATTCCGATGTCGTCTTTCTAGATCAACTGTTAAGAACTTAAGAATTGTTCTTCATATTCACTTTACATTTATGTTCGTTTTCTCTCGTGTAAGTAGCCTTGACATATTGAGCATTTAATTTTCGGACAGGTTTAATAATTAACAACTTAAACCAAAATATCGTCATAGTTTATTTTACTAACAACCTTAAATAAACATATTTGAATTTATTTTTTATGATTTTGGAATTTAAACATCAATTTGACAAAACTTGAAATTGATGTTAAAACGTTTTTTTTGTTGAAAACATAGAGTTAATACCGTTTTGGTGAATACTGATTATCATATACTTATTGAAGTGTCAAACTATTCTAATAGAAAAGACAACATGTTCACTTCTTTGAATATCATAACGACAAAGTATCACACGTAAGTCACATTGAGAGATAAATATGTCCTGACACTTTATCAATCCAAACATCCTGTGAGAGTTTGGTCTTAATTGGTTATATCTTAACAATGGATTTTTAAGATAAATTTAATTGCCGCGCATTGAAAGTGTGAGATTTGCCGCTTGTTATTTCATGTCTGGAATAGCAGAACGTGTCAGACCTGTTAATTAACAACAGAGATATTTAAGAGATTAACGCCAGAGGCTATCTTTCGCCTAAACAATAAAGGACTTGAGACTTGAAACATACTGTGCAAATGTGGCAGATTGGTGTTAATTTGCATCACGACCCTTAATCCTTGTAATGTCCGATGTCTGTTGATTGACCCTTTGTATGTGAGATAAACTGACAATAATCAATTAAATTGTAAACAAAGAGATTATGTTCAAATGTGTAAATTATATATTTAGTGATCTTATTACTAAATTATCAATATAAATTTGTAATAATCATGTTTGAACACCTGCATTTCAGTGTGACATACGTCATTTAAACCAATATTACCAATGGCAAAAAAATGAGATGTGTGATTTAAATAATTCCGAAAAGCAGACGCTTAAGTTAAGATCGAACCCATTATCATTTGCGTTGATGTGTTCAGAGACCGTTTGCGGATATCAAATATTCATTATTTTGAATTCTCATTCAAAGACAACGGCAGATAAAAGAAACTTGCTTGTTTTAATCGGTTTGTTATCATAGCAATCAACGTACATTTTCATTTTGTCTCATTTATGTACAATGGCAACGTTTCTACGATTATGTTAAAACATAAAACAAGTTTTGCAAATAAGAACAAGATGCATGATTGTATGCTTTATCGCTTGATTGGTGTTTGAAAGTGAGATTAGCTTTGTCTGGTTTAAATTGACAGTCTTGAAACCAATACATCAAGGTAAAGTGAATATTGTTGGTGTGTTTCAAATAAGGAAAATATAACGGTTACTCAATTTTGAAGCGTCTTCACCTGTATAAATTACTTTGAATTGAATCCGATCATTTAAAGATCATTAAAATCATTTTTTTGGAAACGCCTAACAATGCGTAAACTTGCCGTCTTCGAAGTGAAAGTAACACAGCCTACTGTTCTTGTTTGGGGAATATATCATTTGCTTATTTGTAAAGTAAACACGGTCCAGTTAACTTATCGAAACTTTTTGCAGCTTTTATGTTCGTCGGATAACGGGAGAAACTCGCATCCCTGCGACCAAAAGCAGAATAACACCAGAAGACCTGTCAAAATACCATATTCAATATCCAATTTATGTTTCCCAAACACAATTCAACACTTAAAATGTCCGAAATTTGTGCAAAAACACCGTCGTTACTGAGAACTAGATTCTTCTTACTGTTAGTTCAAATGACTTTGGAGCACAAATGACGTCACAACAAGGGAGATAAGTCATTCACAAAAATCGATAAAGGTGAATAAAAGTAGTCAAAAACAACATTTTTCGCTTCTATATGAGAAAAAAATCATTACCTCCGTCACAACGAAACCATAACCTAATTCAAAAACCATAATTAAAGAAAATTTCGTTTATCGGGAAATATGACCTTTAAACCATAATCAAACAGAGCATCTAAGACTAATTATCATGTATGTGTGGTTGGTGGTTCTTGCTAGATACTCGTATGTTTTAGCTGTCCTATCCATATCAGTAATGCAATGAGAACTAGAAGACACTGATCCAGCAATTCAAAACCACCAAACTATAGAATTTGAATTCCAAAATCTCTCCATGCAAAATGAGGATTCAAAGCAAGACTTCAGTAAGTACTTCAAATATGTGAAGCACTTACAGTATTGTCTTGCACTGAAACCTTGATATGTAGAATTTACTCTTCACCAAATTCAATTTTGTAAGTATATGTTTTTCTCTGAATCATTCTTATAACCTTTCACATCATATGATTTAATGATAAAATAGGGGAACAATTTGTATAATGAAGGAAATCCATCACTGTCAAATTTCTTTGAAATTATATACAGCACCAAAAGTCCTTCTATAATAAAATGAAATAAACAAAAGCTCATTCTATTGTTAAACAATTGACCAAATTTATTCAGGGTAATAAGATGTAAAAACAAACACTTTTCTTGATAGAATATGTACAGATCTATACAAAAACTTGTTCAAATGATTAGCCATAGCGTTATTCTTTATTTGGTTAAACCTACTCCAAAATGCAATGAATGATTTACATTATATAGTTGAATTAAAGAAAGTTATATAAGTTTGCATATTTACCACATTTAAACATAATCTTTGCTACAATGTTTTGTCAATAACCTGTTACTCCTTTTAACAATCTATTGATTATAATATTCTTTCCAAACTTTATGTTTTATCATTTTCAGTGTGTAATATCCATATTAATTTTGTGGAATAATTCAGCACAGATTTTTTTTAAATATTATAACTATTACATCTTCTATTGAAAGTAAACAGGCAGCATTTCATTATTTATCCATAAAACTTCATTCAAGCTTTATTTGTGACTATTACCAATGAAAGCAATCGCAAATCACAGGAAAATTGCATAATCTAACTATGAAATTTGATTAAAACTATGATGAGAAAAAGGATAACTGCTCATTTAGTCATTTGACTCAATTTATGATTTTGTCATAGTGTTTTCTAAAAGACTCCTGCAACGTGCAGTGTTTCAAAAGGTAGAAAGAGTTTAACATAGCTTTAACAGAGAATAAGAAGCCAATGTGATGCAAGGAAATCTTTCAAAACAATATTTCTATTAATAACAATATCTTTTACACAATAACATTTAGAAATTATTATTGTTTATGCTTTATTTCTAGTAATGTCCAAATGATTTCATAATGTAAAGCCCTCATTGTTTGAAATAGAAAGTATTTGCAATCAAAAGAGTTTGTAATCAGAAACAAAGAGAGCATTTTTGCAGAGAATAAAATCATTGTGACAAAAGGGAATACTTACTGTAAAAATAATTTAGTTACAATGGTGGCTTTACTCAAATTTGTTATGCCCCACTTGCTCCAAAATGTGTTTACATGAGTTAACAATTTACTGAACGCAAAATTTTTTAATTCCCAAATTGAAAGCGTTTGCAGGCAACATTTCAAAACGTTACAAATTGAAAAATGATCTTTTGATTGTGCAGAAAACATTGTGGGAAAAGGAAAAATTGCTTGTCACGAGCAATTTCTCCTTTTCCCATAATGTTTTCAAGAGTCGTCTTCAACAAAGTGGTTAAATGTCATTATTGTTTGGTAATGGCTTAACTGGTTTACTATTGAAACTAAGCAGATATTATTGTATTTTATTGAACAATAATTCACCCTTTTGCAGTAAAAATGTCCCTCAAAATCAGTTGCAAAATATGCAATAAATAACGGCAATATGTATCTCAGTTTTAATTTTAAATGCTACCTGCTGCCTTATATTGTGCAAAATAATGAATAAAAACTCTTACTGTCCAATTATTTTACTTTTAACCCTAGTTTCTTAAACATTATGGGAAAAGTTTCTTTCATCTCACTAATTGAGACAGTTTTGCTACAACTATCTATCAGTATGGGAAATACATGTGCATATCTGTCAGTCTTGTTTGTCTTGTCTTGTCAGATTTCACACATGTTTTAGATTTTAAAGTTTGGAGAAAAAAAATGCAGGGAAAATGTTCAAACACTTCTTCATCTGTTTTCTTTTTGTCAAGGCTATCTTTCATGTCAGCACTTTCATGTACAGTTCCTCCTCTGTCAGGCACAACTGTTTCTGTTTAAAAAATATAATGGAAGAAGCATAAGTTAAAAACAAGATCCATGTTAAATGGTTATTTCTTTGTCACTGTACCTTGTACATAGCAGAAGTGTTTTGATGTATAAAATATATGTACATAAAACATGAATGTTGAATAGATATCATTTCAAAAGTACTGTAGAGTCTTTTCTGTATTCCAAAACTTTGTTTTGAATCTCCTTTAATTGTCAACATGTTTGCCAAAATCTTGTCATAGAATTACTTATGATGTCTTTGTTCATTCAGATGTAATCATTATGAATCTGATTTGAAAAGGTCAGTAGATTTGGTTCATGTCATAGCAAGGTTTAGATATACATGGTTTTGTCCCACAGTGGCAAAATGGTTAGTTGTGTGGACCTGGGTTTGATCCTCAAAGACATTCACCTAAATTGCTGTGGAGTGTTTTTTGGCAAGAAACATTTCCTAGCCTTATACTGGTAGGTTATCCAGACATGTACCTTAATGCTTAATACTGAGCCATGTACATTAATGGAAAAACAAAACTATTCCAGCCGCTTGTTTGAAATTCATTAGTCATTATGCATGCTTTTAAATCTTTGTTTATGAAGATTTCTCATTAAATTATGAATGGAAGGAAGATAAAGTAATCTAATTGGTAAATATTGCAGAGCAGTTTTTCTCTAGAAAAACTATGCTAAGAGGATGTTTTGATATGTACACAAACTAAAAGTCATTTAATGTTTGACATAGTGTTGAAAACAGTATAAAACACCTGTATTTCAAGTAAACCCTTCTTTCTTAAGTAAAATCTCTTCAATTCAAAATTTCCTTATATGTCTGATCTCTAGTTGCAAGGTATTATTCATAACATAATTACTCATGAAAAAGATAAGTTGTACTTACATTTGCTTATAAGAAAAAGAATACTTCTTTATGCAGCACCACAACATTCTTTTCTTTGGTTGCCGGTTCAGATTTGACCTTCACACAGTCTGAACTATGGCTGACTCTGGAAAGCAGACAAATGGAATTTACTTGAATAAGAGTCATTACTATGATTCACGGCTATGTCCCCATTAAAAGTCGGTGAAAAGACAGACGTTTTGGAAGTCACCATATGATAGGTATATTCAAATAGCAAAGAACGTGTAAATAAACAAAACAAGCACATCGTTAATCCAAAAACAAGAATCGAAGTTACTCAGCCTAGAAACGATCTCAATGTAAACAAACCTATCTTTCGTCTTTAAAATGTATGTTCATATTACGCTTAGTTAACACAGTTGGAAAGTGTACTATAGTAAATATATATACTACACCGACACCAGATGCGTAACAAAATCAATATTCTGAGTAAGACAGTGATCGTAACGTGCACCTCATGATCTTGTTTGTAAACATAGAATGACGGTCCAGAGTCTCTTCGATTTATTATGTCGCTTTCAACAAAATAGACTGTAAAAATATGCGTTATTTATTCGAAAATGAAAGCGTACAAAAAGTTATCTTACCTCACGTCGTCGTTGTTGATGTGCGTTCAACAAGGCGATCATTTCATTCCATTTAAGATTTGAAGCGGTGATCAGAGGGGGTGATGAATTGTAAAGAAACTGACTTGTCACGTGATACACAAAGACGGAAAGGTTCTTGGTGTAATCACCATGTCAACATGTGTAGAATCGACTGGTTTTAGGATGAGAGACGCCACCTTCACCAAATAAACGGAAAAGAATGAAATGCGGTCTAAATTTTACAAAATAATTTATTGTTTAAGGTTTTTAAAAAAATATTCGGAGGAAAATCCTTCTATTTTTTGTTTGTTAACTTTGATTTTTCCACGTCATTGCTATCAAAAAACCTTAATAAAAATAATTTTTTGGACAAGATGGCGCCATATGGAGTCAGAACGAGGCTGCAAAAGCATGGCCGAAAAAAAGTCCTTTAGGGTTCTGAGTCAATCGGAATCCTTTGTTTTGTAGGTACATTTTTTCGTTTCGTACGTGTAACATATAGGCGGTCTCCAGACCGTGCCTTCGGCACGGTCTTCCGCCCGTATGACATTTCCACGTCTGGTAAAGCGATTACAATCAATTTGGAACGGTTAATTAAGACCGAGACAAGTCACCGGAAGTTGACATAATTTCAACGATATTTTTTTTCGGCGATTAAGACGCTCATTTAAAAAGATAAGGTGCACTAAACGTTGACATCATTTGTTAGAAAAATCATTATAGATTGTATTTATGCAAAATTTTCACGCTAAGACGTGTCTGGGATTGTAAAATTGCATGATGAATGAAGCCAGGTGAACTCGACAGTTTCGGATCAACTCTTTCATTTTATAGGGGTCTTCTCAACATTACTTCCAGTCATTCTCCTACCCTCTTTTAAGGAAAAAGTAAAATAATTCTTTGAAGGGAAATCGCACAAGCCATGTGTTTGATGAAAATAAAGTATTAATAGATGATATTATTTTCTGTTCTAATTGTCTCTTTGTGAAGTTAACCTTTTTTACAATAAATGATATGAGAATTAACGTGATTCGGAACTGTCACATTTGATCCGAAACTGTCGCAATGACCCCGATCTTCTTTTCTTCAAAAACTGAAAAATGGTAAATAAAAGCGGTAAATCATTGGTATGAATAGACAGAGGAAGAATTTTTCGTTAAATTCATATGTTGATTTCTACAGTAAATTGGTTAATACAAGAAAAAACGATCTTTTATCTATTAGTGATCTGGAACTGTCGAGTTGACTGTACACATATTTATACATAGCAGTAAGACTATTATAACTTCGAACCCCTGTGCCCACAGCTACACCTGGGCCCAGTAACACAGATTTATATACAAACACTAGGTCCAGCTAGCGTTCTGTCTAGTCAAGATAATTCGACGTAAAGATTCCTTTCTTATGTTCTGATAGGGAAATCACATGTCGAAATTTTGAAGGATCAAAATAGTTTCTGACTTTTTTAATAATGATTTTCGGATGGAAAACACAACATTGTCATTCAAAGTCAATCAATATGACAAGATGACTAACATCACATTACCCAGCTCACTATTGGGATTATGCCAGATGCAAAAATTTCGCAATATCTTCCGATCGCAATTAGTTTGACTAGCGTTCTGTTCAGAGTCAAGATTAGTGCGAATTGGGCACAGCAGTTACCTCTGAAAGCACTGCTAGAAAGATAAACCTAAATTGTTCTCACTGTAGTGAAAGGTGTATGTGTGTCATTGTCAAGTAGGTCTTAAAGTTCTATCCTGTTTCGCCAAAAACTGTTTAGGAGTTGGAAATCATTTCTTTTATAAAAAGCAATTGTTTGTCGGATTATTTTGACTACTGATTGATCATCTTTGGAGCTCGAGGGTTGTAGTACACAACCGCTATGGTCATTCATTAATGGAATAGTGGTTTGCAACAAGACACACCTAGTTATAGATAAACACATTATATCATAACTCAAGGTTTAATCACTTCTATTTCTGCCATTTTATGTCCTAACATTGGTTTTTTTCCCAACAGACTACACAATTCATGTTTTATTTATACTATAATCTTTAAAGAAATCATAACACTTGGTGATATATGTATGTTTTGGTACCATAATTTTCGCATTGAAAACTCTACTGAATGGAGTTTTTCCATTTCATCATTTATTAGTTTTCATAAGATTTCAATCAAATTTAAAATAACTTGCAAGTTCAATGATAATATCAAATTTAAAATAACTTGATCGAATCAAATGTATGAGAGTGTAATTCATATTGTTTATGGGAAAGTTGATTTGCTCCAACAAGTGTTGAGCATGGAATTTTGATATTGCTGGCCAATCAACATCAATTATTGATCTCAATTTTCACGAATAAGATACTGAGCTTCTTTGTCAAAGGCTAGCAATAAGAAACGGAAAAATTACGAAATCTCAGCCAATTCCGGAAGTTTAAACTAAAACTTTACCTTTTGGTGGGATTCAATAATGGTTGAATCATGTATTTTAGATTTTTGATTTCTTGTCTTGAAATGAAATGGCAAAAACCTGCCCTAAAAATGTTAAACAGGAAGTTGCTCAAGAGATTTTGTTGTTAGCACCATGATGGTGTGGTTGAGGATTCACCAGCCGTAAAATGTTGTCAGCTTAAGATGTAGCATTTATCAGGTGAGGTAGAAGCATGTGATAAAATGACTTTTTTTTTTGATAATCTTCATCAGTTAATCCATTTATTTCAAAATATCTTAAAAGATATATGTGACTAGTTGTTCTTTAGTCAAGGTTGACAAAAACATGTTTATAAATATATGCAGAGCAAATATGCCAGACTTTGCTGTATGTACAATTATATATTCAGTGTGATAAATACAAGAATTCCCCCACTTCAGACTTGTCATATGACCATGGAATATGGATTTCTATTCTCAAATAGAGAAACAAGCTGTCATGATGCTTTTAAAATATATTGTAGGCAAATGTCTTCGACATGTACTTGATAAAGTCTTTCAGACCATTGATCAGGTGCTAAGCAAGCATTTGGATTTCAATCAGCTGTGATAGTTTAAAAGAAAACACTTTCCCCTCAAGGGAAGAGTTCTGGGTTCAAATCCTGGTCACAGTTTGGAATCCTTTCATGCTTGAACAACTCTTGAAGTTTCTATGTTGTATATATTGTCTCTTTCGTTACCTAATAATGTTTACAACTGATAAACACATGTTGGATGTTGTAAAGGAATTTTGTATACACCAGCAGAGACATATAGATGATATAAAATTATGAAATTTTTTCAGTAAATAGACCTTAGTAAAAGACCCTATTACCCACTCCTGCCTTCAAATTATTTATAGCATTTTAGAAACTAATGATAAACATCAGTCGAGACATGTTGATGAAAGTAATTACAAATTTGTTGACACGAGTGAAGACATTTGTAAATTATATCTAAACGTAATAGTAAATGCCATTTTTCATGCTCAGCGAAAACTGTTTGCTGAAGTGAAAGTCTCTTATCTAAAGGAAGTACCTGATTAGAGAGTCTAAACTTTTTTGATGGCTTATCAAAAATGTCTGGAAATTATTAAGAAATATTTGCAAACTTTGTGAGTGATAATACAATCATGTACATCCAAACTGTTGCAAGACCAATACATGTGTACACATATCCTTACAAATATCATCCAGTCAGACAAGTGAGGGTTACCAATAGGATTAGATCCCAGCATTGACTTCCCAATCTGCTAGCAACAAAATAGGGTAAATTGTGAACACAACTATTCTATGCAATACCGATTAAATTATATCAACATGTTAACTGATTGTAATCATGATATTAAAGTAAGTCTTCTTTAACAATCCAGTCAAGAAAATGGCTGTTTAGACCATAATACATGTATGTCTAAGGTAAAAAATTTTACATGGTCTTGTGACAAACACAGGTGAAACTATCTGCATACATCTCAAGTTACATAAACAAAGTGATGGTAATGCAACTTTTTCATTGAGACGATAAAACAAATTCCCTTGGTGATAGAGTTGAGTCAGGCATCTTACTACAATACGATACTCTTCAATATTCATAACACTTTATGCAATGTGATACTTTACAATGTAATTTTATGAATAACAATCAATAAGTCCAAGATAGATTCAGATTAACTCCTTTCTTATTCTTTTTTATGCATAGCATAATACATATATTGCAGCAGATGTTGCAAGAAGTGTTAAACATATTATTTCAGTATTCATATTCTGCCAATGAAACGTTTGCTGCATATTATTTTTGATAAGCCATTTTCTCCTATGCCAATTTTCTCAACATATCCCTTAAAAAACTTAAAATATCATTGTCAAGCCCTCATTGTTGTTGTTTTCAATCATGGGACATTACTTAAACAGAGACGTCGAGCTAGTCGCTGACAGAGGTTGAACAATGTTTGCTATATAATTGTCAATAACCAAGCGCTAGTCGCTGACTCGGGTTGAACAATGTTTCCTATATACATGTAACTGTCAATAACCAAGTGCGGGTTGTTATCAGCATTATCATCATCATCTATCATAATCACCACTTTACCTCAAGCAAACTCTAGATTTGTCTGTGCACTAAAATCAGCTCTCTATTAATAAGCAACAACCTCTTGAACCATTGCACCTAAAAAGTCACATTGCCTTTTCAAGATGAGGATAGACCTAAATACATGGCTGTCTGTGGATACTAAATGTATTTATATATGTTTAACATTGTGTCAAACATCATTTCGGTTATGTTGTGATGCCTATAAACGTAAAGCCATCCGTATTCCGTAAGTCAGTCAGAAAACTGCTTCCCATGACGGATGCTCAAGTGATGAACAATTAAAACCCGTCCATCACATTTATTTGCAGCAGACAATTTGATGTGTATTTTATCTAAATATTTTCATTGTAGAACAATAGGTATGAGACAAGTTTGGAAGGGAGAAATTGAAATATGAATATGTTTGCTCTACCTTTATTCTACAAGTTTATCTAAAGCAGACATTTAAAATCCACATGTTCATCTCTAAAGGTGAAATGGATGAACTTAGAATTACCAATGAATTATTCCCAAAGGTTCTTACACCTTTTATTCAATAAATTTCTACAAGTACAGAAACTCAAGTGTCAAATGTTTCCAATCATATTCAAACATACTCGGATCCTATTCTGTGACCAGGATTTGAACCCAGAACTCTTCCTTTGAGTGGGAAGTGTTTTATCTTTTAAACTATCACAGCTGTCGGATCCTTTTGCTTGAATGTTCAAGATGCAGAACAATATACTAAACCATTGACTGAATAAACAATTAAGTTTACAAACTCACTGTTACCTATGAAAATTTTACTACAGGTCTGTCTGCACAGGTCAAACTAGATGTTCTAATCAAACTTGCAGCCACCATTATAAATAATTGACTGAAATGGAGGGATACACTGATCTCTTCCTGAGATTGCTGCAAGATTTTTCCACAAATAGAAGGTAGTGAATCTGAGTGACAATGTAGCCCTTCCTATTACATGATGGCTGGATAATAACAAATTACAAAACCTCCCAACCATGTTGAAGGTTGAATTAAAAACAAAAGCAAGTTCTTTACTTTATACTTAAGTCTTACAATCAACCCTCATTGTGCCAGTCTTTACTATGAGAAAGTTCTCAATTTCCAACAATGGTGTCTAACATTAGAACAAAGAATAGTAGTCTTTTTCATACTATAAAGATGAAGATATAAAAAGAGAAATTTGATAGTCAAATGAAACAATACAGTTTTCGGATTGTTGTTTGATATGTAATTAAAAGTAGCTATTGAAATTATCATTCAGGAAACATCAATTTATCTTAGAATGTAAGTTCAGTTCCTGTAGATCTCAAAAACGATGTCACATTTTTGGATTAGAAAACATTTTAATTCACTATATACACTCTTTAAACATCCAATTTTGATTCAAATGATTATTATTTATTGCCTTTCATATAACAGTAGAGCTGTTGTGCAGTTTTAAAGAAACTAATTCTTCATTTCGAAATTTTCTAACATCTCTGAACCAGCTCCTTTAAGTCATCTGCTTCAGTAACATCTGTGGAGTACTAGGTTATAAAAACTACCATAATTCATATATATACCGTAAGAAAGAAAAGCAATTTTTCTTGTCAATAATAATGTCTTTATCAAAAAGAAGATAAGTTCAATAATTTCTAGAACTGTTGTTCCTTATTTATCTCAGTGAAACATCAACTCAACAATGATATGCAATATCATGGTGACAGTTCACTTTTATATTACTACAGATTTATTTTATGGATTCATTCTTGGAGAGGTATGGCTCAATTGAAATATGAAATATATAGTATCTCAAATACAATATCCCATTTGGAGTGTTTAATACAGTATGTAAAGGTTTTGCAACAGCCTTACATTGAACTCTCAATTTATGCTCATTTCTTAGTTTCGAAACATGGTTAATTCAATAAGAAAATGAGAACTTTTTATCACAGACAATTGTTCTTTATTCCATTCATTACTGTTTTGTAGTGTGAGTTGCAATAAGTATCAATTTAGCAAAGGCAAGAAAAAAAAAAATTACACTAAGATTTCTGATTTCTTCATCAAATATAAAGATTATCCAGAGTTTTCCTTTCTTGTCATCACCAAGTTACATATTCCATACCCTTAGGACTAGAAGACCCATTCACCCATAATGGGAATCATGAGGTCATTGGTTCAAGTTAAATGCAAAAAGTAGCAAGAAATCTTCATGATGTGGGATATGATAAAAACAATCGTAGTTATATTGCTTTAAAGCAGCAATTCATCCTTTTTGTCACAGTGGTTCTCAAGTCTTTCATAAAAACCGTGGTAAAGTATGGCATTCTGGTAGGGGCCTAGTTTGGTGTGGAGCTCTTCACATCTGAGATCATTCTCTGTCAAATTAAACATGCATGTTAATTGATTTGTAAGATTACTCATGAATCTAGTTCACTTGAAATGCCCATTACACATTATCAATTGAAGGGAAAATTTCCTACGTTATGGATATACCCTTCCGCACTTAAGAGTAGCCAAAAGGAAAAAAATTGAAATTGAAATTTAGTTAAGCCGCATAAAATTATATCGTTCAAACATATCAATTTCTTGTTTTTTGTTTTTTTTCACTTAGTCTTTCTCATCTTTCATGATATTTACATTTATCACCCATTGTGCCATTGTGATTATGTAAAATCACCTTTAATAACTGCAATGACCCGACAACACCCCCTCCCCCCACGACAGCGAGTTGTGATCACAACAGTGTGGAGACCATTGTCTGCCAGAAACACCAGATAGGGGACCATTCCAATCTATATACTCTATACAAGCCTTAAACATACATACAGGGCCAAAATGTTATCCAACAAATTGCAAAACTGGTTAACATCAGTGAATAAACTATGAAAGAATATGTTAAAACATAGTGAAACACCACATTTTCAAGACAGTTTAAAATATGCAATATTTATTAGTGATGTTTCATAGTATTACTTCCTTGAATTGTGAAGCACACAATTTCACTTCATTATTTATATTGAGTTATGTCTAAATGGAGAATTTCTCAGATTTTATTGCTCCCTGGCGTTTCACATGGCAATTCTTGGCTGACCTTGTTTAATTGCTTAGTGTAAACAAACCTTAACTCTGTTTAAAGCATCATATGAACATGTTACTGTCTAACTTAGTCTTTAAAAGTCTTTGAATGCTAGATGTCAATTATTCTAGAACTTACACAAATTTACTGTTCATGGCTTTAACGGAATTCACATACTTGTGTTAATGCTCACAGCATCTACACTAGGTCTTAATAAATAAACTAAAATTGAGCCAGTGCCTTCATTTCAAATTAGTAACAATCATTCATTATAGTAAATAAACTTTAATATAAATCATATGCAGTGGAATCTGCTTAATAGAAATGAGTATTTGTAAAAAAATAAAATGTCAAGAGAAAATTGATACTGAAAAGCTGAACCTTGAGAAAGTGATAATGATTAATTAATGAACAGATTGTGCATTTGTTGTCAAAAACTACGCATGATTTATAGGCATTTGAACTCAACTCTATCAGGGAAGTAAGTAATAAATACTGACATCTAAGGCTTGACATAAGATCTTTCTCTATGACACAGTCTTTTTATGTATCTGATATTTCTGATTTCTTTCTTGGTTCTTTGTATGTAGGCGTCCTAGTCATCTCCCTTCCTCCTGTATTCATTCTTTACTAAAGGCAGCCTGAAATCACAAGTTTGTTTTTCCATTCATGTACAGGGTACACTCTTGAGCAATATAGTACATGTACATTAACTTCATTTTCAATCAAACTTTTAATTGCAAGTCAGCCATTTTTTCAGAATAGGCAAATATTATCTTTGTAAAAGGTAATGAGCAATCTTCAAGAATACTTTCAAATGTCAGCAACAGAAGACCCAATAAAATATCCAAGCTACTATAATATTGATTTATTTGCTTTATGACTCTCTTTCAATATCTAACCTATTACTCATCATCCATCCCTCTTTTTGTTTCTGGAACACTAAGAGAGAAAGACATTCTTTTTTATTATCATAATAAAATGCATGGAAAATCGATAAAAGGATCTATTTTGAATGGTCAAAATATGTGTATAAAGTTTTTTCTTAAAGCCATACTTGCGCTCATTTACACTTAAATTGTGAAAGTTTGAGAACAATTAAAAATTAACTTAAAAGTATTTTAAATTCCCTTTTACAGGGGAATTGAGACTGTACCACGTTCACATGATGCTTTTAAAAGAGTAAATACTATAAAATTTGTTTACATTTAGCTATAAAACAAGGTCAGCTGATTAACGTTGGGAACCAATAAAACCGAAGAAATTCTCAATTTTGACAAGATTGTTATTGTTAAATTTGACAACAAGCCATATCCAGGAAAAGTAATAGAAACTGCAGAAATGTATCAAAAGATTGTCTGTATAAAACAGATTGGAAGGAAAACTTGTTTTTACTGGCCTTGGAAAAAGAGGCTTGATGTTTGCTGGTATGCGTTAAATGCCAAACTTACAATAATATCACTGCTTGAAAAAATGCAAGGTTATGACAAACACTAAAAAATTACCAATCACGTTTGTAATTATCATGTTTTAAAATGTTAATGTTTGAAGAGATGACTTTACTCTAATTATTAAGGCATTTGTAAATCTAATTATTAAGACATTTGTAAATCTGGTTAATGAAAGAGTAGGAATAACAGAGTCATTTGTCTTGTATGTCACACCTAGAGGTTAAAGTTTCAAAAGTAATGAAATAGAAGACAATTTACATGTCTTAGTGTATATGTATGTGCAATATACACTATACTTTTTTGTAAGTTCCCACTTGAGTTTAGTCATATAATTAATTGTGTGTCCATCCTGTTACTAGTTGTCTTTTATACAGTTACCAGATTATAAGTTGAACATGTCTTGGCTGATAGCATGAGATATATGCTCTTTAAAACCTTATCTTGGAACATTAGGATTCATTAATTATAAAGCACAGTGTAACAAGTTATAAATGTAACCAACATTGTCAAGCAAGGTTCAATATAAAATTGAAATTGCCATAACCTTTTTTGTTTTGTTTTATTTTCTTCAATGTTCTATAGCTGTAACAGCAAAGCAAAAGAAGGTTTTTTTTTCTTAACCTACACACTTTAAGAGTTCAACAGACTAGTTTCTTTTAATATAAAACAATATTATTAGATATGAAAAACAAACAAAAAACAAAAAGTATCGGTAACAGGAAGGACATCATACGCTGTTTCTCAATAAAATGAGCCAATTGATGTTCCAAGGAATATTTTACAATGTTAAGTATTTACTTAGTGAGTAAATCCTTTTGCAGGTAGTTGCCGACGTAGGCAAACACAGGCAACATATATTACGTTAATATGACCTGCCATCTTGACATTATTGAGGCAGACATGCTAGAAAATGAAACATACGTTACTGTCGCCACTCTACTATTTTACCTTTGAAAGGGTGACACATAGAACATGCAATGTTTGTTTCATTTCTTTGTTATTTATTTGAAAAAAGCATGTTTGGTGAGCATTTTGATATGACTTCTATAGTGCTTTATGACTAAACAAGGTATATACGCATAATTTATAGATGTCGCCATTCTTACTTGAAGTGGATTTAGACAACATGCCCCGTTTGTTACATACACAGAAAATTTTCAAAATACCAGATATCATACGCATTTGTCTTTAAACAACATTTGATATATCAAATTATAAAAAATCATTGCATTTATAGAAAAAAAATTGGTACAAATTGTCTTTTTCCTGAATTTGACTAGGAAAGAATAAATATATTTTTAAGTATGAAACCTACGTGGCATGCTTTTTAAAAGTAACTATTACATCTAAATATATACAACGTACAGTAATCAACCTTCTTGGCAAATAGTTTAATCGTACACAATGGCATTGCAAAGGAACAAGAAAATCACATGCAAAAGCATCTCAAATGTGGCGATGTAACATACGTTACGAAACATACGTGACCAAGATTATTCCCAAATTAATATCCGGATGGAGTATCCATTTAAAACTGCAAAGTCAGGGTTTTATTATTTAATGATGTCATCAGCAAAATGACCGCCATGTTTTGAAGGCGCTCGTGACTTGAAATTTGAAGAAGAACGCAGATATTTGGTGACATAAATTTTGCGGAATACACTGTGCCAGGTAAGACTTAATATATCCAATTAGTGATTCGTGCATGTATTAATATATTGATTTTCTATATGTCAAGGAATTTTCACATGTAAACAAACATTGCACATTCATACCCAAACCACATGGAACAAATACAGAGTCACAAAAACTAGAGAAACATACGTTACATCTGGTAACGTATGTTTCACTATATAATTTCATCCTTATAATAATTATTACACAGAGAAATATACCATAGTAGTTAATATTAAACTGTTTCGTCCATGCTGGTTTACTTTGTTGGTAACGTTTCTTGTAAAAACATATTTTAATGAAGTTACCACAAGAAGAAGTTAAACATGTAGAATTCCAGCGACATCATTTTTTAGCTAAAAGTTTTCTCTTAAAACCAGCGAATGATTAACATAATGATATGTGTTCAATAGATTAAGTCTAGCCCATTGATGAAATGCCATTACTATACATAGGTCATTGTGTCTAACCATTTAATGTTGTACTTTCCTGATCTAATTTTGGTAACGTATGTTTCAGAATGCCTCTTTCTCGTGCCGAGATACAGCGACGATACAGAGAGCGTAAAAAGGCTTCAGATGGTGAAAACTTTCTACAAAAGGAACGAAGAAGACAACAGAAGTACTACAAACCATCAGAAGAGTTGTCAGCCTCAGACAGAAAGAAAAGGAATGAAAAGATTAAAACCCGTGTGCAGAAACACCGTCGATCTAAGAGAAATCAAGCAGAAAGTAATACTGAAAATGATGACCAGATTGGTGCAAGTTCAAGTGGATATGGCACGCATGAATCCAATGCAAATCATCTAGTTGTTAAATTTCCTAACAGACGAAACGGCCCTAGAAAAAGATTGAGTAGAGCCCTCGTTACAGCAAACTCAAAACTTAGGAAAGTCATCAATGAAAATATTGAAACTCGGAAAAAGGTCAAAACATTACAGAGAAAATTACAAAGAGTGTTGAAATCCAAATCTGAAACAAGTATGTTGACACCAAGAAGGAAAACGTCCATCTTTATGGCATCGTCCGGTATTAAAGGAGACAATGTTAGAAAACAGCTTTTGTTTGGAAACGTGCTCTTGCACCACATGAAGACTAAATCAAAGAGCGGTGACAAAAGGCACAGAAACGGTGTATACGCCACGGTAGCCGGCAAAGTAATAAGAAAGTACCGCTGCATTTCCAAACTGGCATCCGAACTTAACGTTAATAGACACAAATTATCAAAAGTCATCAAGAAGGGTATTGATTTCGCCAAAGTCAGGAGGCGTAGAGTACAAATTAAACTAAAGGACAGTGTAACCAACTTCTTTGAAAGGGAAGATAATTGTAGGATTCAGCCTGGGAAAAGGGACGCCACAAGAAACGAAGGGGAAAAGATACAAACCTGTGTCCTTACTGATTACATGGGTAATCTTCACCAGAAGTATTTGGCGGAAAACCCAGAAAACAAATTGTCTTTGGCAACGTTTTGCAGAATAAGACCTAAGCATGTATTACTGACTAGTTGTTTAAGTAGAAATGTATGTCTGTGCACCAAACACCAGAATCTAGCGCTTAAGTAACAAATGATGCGGAAATCAGGAATTGATATTCCACAGAATCCTGAAACGTTTATTCAAAGTGAAATGACAGTTGAGAAAGCACAATTTCAAGATCCAGTTATCTATTCTAAATGGAAAAGAGAACGGTAAGAAGAAAATGAAGATAGTAAGTGAATCAGAAGATAGAAACACCTTCTTTGAAAACTGGTTAAAGGAAGAAGCGGCATTTAAGGTCCACTACCAAACGATGAAGAACCAGTATCAGAATACTCGTAAACTTAAGGAAGCATTGCCAGATAATGAGATAGTCAAACATATGGACTTCGCGGAGAACTATTCTTGCAAAACTGCTGATGAAATCCAGTCTGCATATTGGAACTCGTCGCAAGTAACACTGCATCCAATGGTTATATACTTCCGTGGAGAGGACGGAAGTCTCCAGCATAGAAGTTACATGGCAGTTTCTGATAGTATGTCGCATTCATCGAGTACAGTCCTGGCTATTGTCGAAAAATTGTTTGATAAGGAGATCAATTTGCCTGGCTGTGACGAAATACAGTATATGCATTACTGGACGGACAGTCCTACGTCACAGTATCGAAACAGATACATATTTGATACAATTATCAATCATGAGAGTTTGTATGGTTGTCAGGCCACGTGGAACTACTATGAAGCTGGACACGGGAAAAATGTGTGTGATGGGCTTGGGGGTACCCTGAAACGCCTCGCTGATGAAGCAGTTCGTTCCGGAAAGTGTTCCATCCAAGATGCAGACGACTTTATGAGATGGGCAACAACGTCAACCATGAAGGGTGTGAAGTTTTTCTTTGTGAGAAAAGAAGAATGCGATGGAATTGCCCTCAAGTTACAACAAGTAAAATTGGCGCCTATCAAGGGTACATTGCAGCTACACGCAGCCAGGTTAGACATGGATGGGAATTTTTGTACACGTGAAATGTCATGCTATTGTGACGAGTGCATTGATGGTCGTATTTGTGACACATGGACTGTACATAACACACCGAAATCAACGAGTACAGATATTGGAAAGCCCTCTCCACCAAGTGAATCTTATAAAGAAGATGACTTCATTGCTGTTATTTATGAAGGTGCGTGGTATGTCGGTCGGATCGTTGAGATAGATCCCGACGACGATGGTTTCGATTACAGAGTGACTTTCATGCAGAAAAAGAAAGCCTTGTTCCAGTGGCCCAGTAATGAAGATGTTGTCTGGCGTAAAAAGTCGCACATACTGTGTAAAACAAGTCCACCTATTGCCTCTGGGAAGTCAGAGAGAATGTATAGGTTATCAAAAGAGGAACTAGAGGACATAGACAGTCGTTTCTCTCAAGCATAAAAACATGGCAAAGTGAAACATACGTTACTCAAATTATAATTCAATTGTTTACAAAAATGTAACCAAGATCTACCGTCTCGTGTCTTACAATTGGTTGGAATTAAGAACAGTTTAATCAAAACATGTATATGTACACTATATGTTGATTTTTGTTTGCAAAGGGATAAAATTATATCCAATAATACTTGAACCATAAAACAATGTGTGTAATCGTATGAGTATATTGCAAAGTATAAAAACATAGCATTCTGGTTTCTAGAAGAAAGCTATTGACTTATACTAGGTAATATAAACATGTTGTAAGAGTTTATATCACTGTAGTTTATTTTCTTAAAATTTTCAAATAGTTAAGTGTTTTTTTAAACATACGTTACTGTTTCACCATTTCTTACCACTGTTTTTCTGAAGGACAATTAGTTTACAATGACTAAATAGTCTATTGTTTACATTAGTTTGAAGTTCAAATGATCAGATGTTATTGTTTGTTTCTTTGTATATCATGGTATTGTGAAAGCATACGTTTTGACAAATTGGAGAAAAAAATATGCAAATAATATTTGGTTTTCAGGTAAAAGATTCACACTTCCAATTTATTTTATTTTGCAAATAATTAGAGAATGAAGGTTTTTGAACAGATGATTATATGCCATATGCCTTTGTTTTCAAAAGGTATAAACAGAGCAAAAGTGCTCTATCGAAGGCACATTTGTTTTCTATTCTTATATAAAGGGTGCTTTTGAAACCAACGTTACCACTGAAATTCTAGTACATGCTTGTAAGTAATCACAAATTCTACACCTGAAGGAATTTGTTAAAAATATTTTAGGAAAATATCTTAAGGGCCTACACCTTTTGTACAAAACGCAATAAATTGATCATTGACAAGGTTGATTTTCATTTATTTTCCTTTCTGATATGTTCTGTTTTATTGAGAAATAGCGCATATCTAGACCTTTTTCACAAAATATAAGCTGTACTTTTGTATTTTCTGCCAAGTATAAACTTTAAATATACAGGTTAGGAAAACAAGTAAAGATTTTAAAAAAACTTTGTTTTTATCTTTTTTTCGGAACCTAAAAGGTCTATATTTTCTATCAAAATATCCCTATAAGCAATTGGAATAGTACATTAATCTTAATACTTTGTGTAAGATTCCCTGATGATTATCACACTTAGTTGACACTGATGGACTGTATTGCTTTTCCTTTAGGCCCCTCACCAAACCCGATTTTTAAATTGTTTGTATGAAGATACCCAGAAGAAACTGTCCTACACACACATTTTTTTTCTTCACTCTTTCAATAGAGAATGATCTTATGATAACATAACAAGCTTGAGAATCTACTCTTCTCTGTCATAGGCACGCTATCAATAAATATCAATTTATATCTTAATGAGTTTTTTTTAGGTATTTCCCCGATGCCAGAATGATCAAACATGAAGAAGATCTGTTTACACATAAATGCTAAAAATCAAAATTCTGCAGAACCACTCACCTTGGATAGCGCAGTATTGAGACTTCAATTCATGAAGAGTTTGATCCACCAAGTCTGAACATTGATCCATGCTAAAAGGAAAACATATCAATATAGTGATTGTGGGTCTAACCAGGGATCAGGAAATCTCCAAATCCCAATCAGTCCGAGGATCGGCCGAAAACCCTTTATACGTGTTCACCCCCACACACACACACAAAGGAAAAGTTTTAATTATCAAATTTTTCCATGTATCTAACCATAGTTAATGTGTTATGAAACAATATCAAAACAAACCTTTTATTTAGGAAGACATCGAGTATAAACTTCATGTTTCTGTATTCTTGGTATTAATAATCATGTTATAAAATCGTCCGTTCGCAATGAAAGATAAACAGGATCTGAGGTTTGTTTGTTTTTAACTCTTCAAGAGTAGGTCCATTTGGTGATTCCCCTGATGTCCAATAAAGTTGTTTATTAAAAATACATTGTGTCAGCGTGGGAAGCAAACTGTCAATAAAACTCTTTGATGTCTCGCAACCTAAAAAGTAATTTAATACATCGGACCGAATGTGCTTGATTTGATTGGTTTTCGCGGAATAAGGGTGTCATGTGTACTTCTCAATCAAGCGCGCCTGTTTGTTTACAGTTAAACTCCTACTTAACCCGCGCCTCGGGCAATGTTTGACACTGGGAAAACGCTTAACAGATTAATTATGTGATTCTGGAGGTATTGTTAGATGTGTAGAGTGTCATATCTGTCTATTATCCTAACTGATTTTTTCCTCAAATCTCAACTTGTAACCAGTCTGGTAAAACCGAAATCTGTCCAAAACCAACAAAACCGGCATTTTCCTGATTCCCTGGGTCTAACCATGACACGCTATTGATACAACTCTTACATTTATATCTAAATGAAAATATTTTGAGGTATTTTCCCGCTGCCAGAAAGATCAAACATGAAGAAGATCCATTTACACAACACAACACATAACCATTTGTAGGCTAAAAATCAAAATTCTAACTTTAAAGAAAAGAAACATACATTGTATATATACAGTGAAAGGAATTGTCACTAAACATATGGACTGTGTGTCTTTTGTATCCTTATGTTGTTGTTATTCAGCATGTTTGTCATATAGTATAAACTTATTTATTTAACATAAATTATGTAACAAGTTCTTCAGATTCAGATAAATCACTCTTGATTCTGCTTCCTGGATACATAACAAGTACCTGCGATGTATTCCAATTAATGGACGGTCACATCGCAGATCCAGCTACTTACAGCATCAGAACCCACCACTTGTGTCATGAGGTCAACACTCTGCCCCTAGATGGTAGACCATAAGTTTTTCTCTTTCACCATATTTGGCGTGGATGCAATCTGCTGCTGGTTAAATGAAATTTATCCCTTTGTGTCTTACACATGAGTTTGAGTGTCTTGAAATTCTTTTTCTTTGATTCTTAAGTTTATCAATCAAGCTAACAGTCATAAATGAATGTGTTTTTCATCTAGAACAAAATTTGTCTGATTTAGTCAAAATTTTGTCAAAAAAGAAATTAATAATGTCAGATGCCTTTAATTGTAGCAAGGATTTAGGGAAATAAGTAAAACTGACAACAGAAATATTGTTGACAAAAGTATTAACCTCTAGGTCAACATATTGTTTACCTGCAGACATGTAAGCTGTAGTATTTGTTTGTTGTTCTTTTAATCACATTACTTATTCAACCTTCCTTGCTCCATTACTTCTCTTCATTGTTTCTTGCACTTTGTAGTCTACTAATTCTTTGCTTTAACAGTTGGATAGTCCTGCAAGGATACAACTTTGGTCAGCCACAACATAAAATAAAAAAATATAAAGAATCCAGAAAATTAGAGAATATTAATAAAACCTAGCTTCAACCCGTTATTTAACAATCCATAGATTCAATTAGTTTGTTGCAGAAGTAAAGAAGAATTTGAGGATCCGAGATATTTTTTCATGTCACACAATGATTTCAATGCAATCATTGAAGCAGCTTATAGTTAATTTCAATATCTTTAAAAATGTAAAGTGTTAAAAATTAGGATGAAACAAAGGAAGCTATTTGAACCCTGGTTTATAGTAAATGAAGACAATGTCTATCATGGTATGTATATTATGGATATTCTAAGGATATAAACCATAATCTGAAAAAAAAAAAAAAAATTTCTTTGGATCAATTGAGAACCATGTTCTTACTACTAATTATAAGTTATCTATGGAACGCCGCTTGCACAATAATTCGCTTAAACCATGGGTTTAACAGTTAAACATAGGGTTTAACACTTAAACCCATAGTTTAACAGTCTTGAAAGCTATGGTTTCAAGTCAAAAAAGCTGAAACCATAGTTTAAAGTCTGAAACCACTCTCATTGTTATTGTAAATTGTCAGTGAGTACATTGGCAGGAATATCTCAGTTTAGTGGTTTTGAGTTCTGATGTCTGATCTAAGTAATTTTTTCAAAATCTGTCCATTAAGACCACATTGGGCGGGCATTGTTTAATACAAATAACAATCTTAACAGATCAATTACAATTTTTGTCTCCTTTTTACGCAGATGATTCTATTCTAAATAACAACAGAAATGTTGTTTTTCAAATATTACTAATGTTGCTTTTAATTTTGACCAATAACCAAATGTCATATGAGATATGTTTCAGTTTCAATATCAATCACATAATGCTCTTCATTGGTCAATCTCACATTTCACTTAACCTATTGTATGAGTTCCTATATTCAGCGTATATCAGATGTAACATATCAGATCCCAAATGGTATTGTAATGTATCATATCGCATTGAATCATAACACACCAATTTAATGCATTGTAATTGAATGCTATGGATAACGTAAAATGTGTATCGTAGATCAAATATCATAGGCAGTATATCGTAAAGGGCTGATCTAAGTATTTCTATTCTAAAATTTGGCATTGGCATTGCCCAGACAGGGATATTCATATCAAGGGATAGTTAACTGTATAAAACAGTTTTGCCCAGACAGGGATATTCAAATCAAGGGATAGTTAACTGTATAAAACAGTTCCAGACAGAGAATACAGGAGGACAGGAAATATCTGTCTTGTATCAAGATTAGTTCATAATTTAAAATAATTTGTTGTGATTTTTATATGCCTCGTTAAAATTCCAAAGGATGATAGAGAAAAGGAGTTCTTCATTGATTCAATATTTACTGACTATAAAGTTAATCTTCCTGACATTCATTACTTTTTTTGTTTAATTGGTTAAGAAGGGTACGAGACGTTTTAGTGAGGGCAGTAGAATGTTACAACATGCCAATTTCCGTTTTAAGGGCATACCATTTTTATTGAAGGTATTAAATGATACATGTAATTTGTCCTACCTTATACTTACTTGCATCCTAAATCCCAAAACATATATTCACCATATTTGTTTACATCGATTGTGAAGGAAGCTTAGAGCTTGTTAAAAGCCACTCTTGATGACTGCTTCCTGGATTCTAAACCAGTAAGTTGTGGGTTAGTCCCGGAAATTTTCACCCCGCCTAACAGGGATTCGAACCCAATGCCCTCGGTACAAGAGGCCGCCACTCTACCCCTGCACCAATTTTGCCCACACAAAGATTGCAAATCAGAAATTGAAAATGAGATTAAGAATGTATCATATCACAATGTGTCATATCATAGAGGTGAGACGGTTGCCCTATCAAACATCATAAATTGCACATGACAGTTCGTAAATGGTTCCTATTTTGATCATGTATCATGCATAAACTGTGGGATATCATGTGATAGCACTACTCAGAGACATAGATAACAGAGATTGGCAACTCCTTCTTTACCTATAGCCGGTTTCTGCGATATCTCGCATGACGCGTTATTTAGACCTTTCGAGATCTGTCTATCGACGCTATTTTCAACTAAACGCGAAATAGGCAACACACATTTAAGCGTGTTTTAAGTCATAATTAAATTATTTTCTTACCGAATTTACTATATTGTTATTGTTAGAAAGTTTCTCCATCCAACAAAACCAATCAGCAAGCGATTATCAAAGAATTAAACATGGCAAACTGCGACAAACTTGATTGAATTGTTCGCAATTTCGTGGTTTTGTGCGATAAACGTGATAATTGAGTAGTTTTAGATTCAAACTGTTCTAATGGAGGGTTTTTCAAATATTTCAATTCAAGTCCATTTTAAAGAAAGGGTTTGTTTTTCTACATTTCCAAATTTTCAGTTTGATATTCCTTGTCATTTAGAAGTTATTCCGTACTGAATGTGTCCCTTTTACGACCCTAATGAGTTTAACCATCTTGATTTACAACCAAAATAAACAAAGTTGTGCACAGTAAAACTTAAAAACTATTCACTGGATCATATCATACTTGACATTTTCCTGAAGTGTTATTTTTGTTTTATGGTTGCCCGCATTTTTATAGTAATCTTCGCTTCCATAACGAAGTTATGCCAGGTTTACTTAACCACACAAGCATGATCATGATTTCGGCCATTTTATTTTCAACCAAAATATTTCATACTTGTACAAAGTAAAATGTTTTAATGGAGGTTTATTCAAACATTTCTAATTTATGTCCATTTTAATGGGTTAATTTGATTTTGTCGATTTCCAAATTTTCAGTCTGATATTCTTTGTCATTTAGAAGTTATTGCGTACTAAATATTCCCCATTTACCACCTTTATGAGTTAAGCCATCTCGATTTCCAACCAAAGATTTCAAAAGTTGTAGCAAGTAAATCAAAAAGACTATGCACTGGATCATATCATACTTGACATTTTCCTGAAGTGTTATTTTTGTTTTATGGTTGCCCGCATTTTTAAAGTAATCTTCGCATCCATAACGAAGTTATACCAGGTTTACTGAACCACACACGCATGATCATGATTTTGGCCATTTTATTTTCAACCAAAATATTTCATACTTGTACAAAGTAAAATGTTTTAATTTATTCAAACATTTCTGATTCATGTCCACTTTAATAGGATAATATGATTTTGTTGATTTCCAAATTTTCAGTCTGATATTCTTTGTCATTTAGAAGTTATTGCGTACTAAATATGTCCCATTTACTACCTTAATGAGTTCAGCCATCTTGATTTCCAACCAAAATATAACAAGGTTGTAGCAAGTAAAACTAAAAAACTATGCACTAGATCATATCATACTTGACATTATGCTGAAGTGTTATTTTTGTTTTATGGTTACCCGCTTTTTTATGGTAATTGTCGTGTTTATAACGAAGTTATACCAGGTTTGCTTTACCACACAAGCATAATCATGATTTCAGCCATTTCGTTTCAACCAAATTTTTCATTTTTGCATCAATTAAAACTTAAATTGTGTGACTTGGATTTCATCAAACGTGTTATTACTGAAAACGTCTGAATGAGTTTGAATTGATCCCGTATTAAATGCTGACTAAGTTCTATAGTTTCCCGTATTTTCAAAGTGATATTCCTATATAAGAAGAAGAAAATCCATTCAATTAATGGACAAAAGAGAATGGATAGATCTTCTTAATCAGAAACACCACGATATTTCCTTTTTCGTCATACTTCTTCTTAATTCCGATCGCTTGCAAATATGTCAAGTGAAATGTGTCATTTGAAGAACGAAGGGTGATAGAGTCAATCACGGTAGATGACAATACAGGCTATGATTGTAAATTGCCACCCCATAAAATATGTAGTTTGATGTCATAAAACCTTTTGATGCTAGGGCGATTACACAAGAAGTGTGTGGCGCTAACCCTGTGTCCACTCTCTGACACCTCATTCAAATTTAATGACCTAAAGATCCCGAAAACAAAATAGGGAGGATTTGTTCTGTTTAAAGCGTCTGTCTGGTTTTAAAAGTAGTGTGCTTTGACTTAATTCTCGTTGAGAATGATAATAAAAACGAAGACACACTATTTGCTTAACCTTAACATTCAAAAAGCTTTTTTCTAAAATCATTTCGGTCAGCAGCATGATAAGACCAGACCCTTACGTGTTTAAGAATAAGTATGTACTTATTGATTTGCAATCAATATTAGAGGAATCTGCGGTAAAAGGTGTATTGAAAAACTTTGCACGTCAGTTTTTTCTTACGTGTCCTTTCGTTTACTAAAACCACTTTTACAAAAATTCTCATCACATGCATTTTAACATCATGAATTACTTTTAATTTTCTTAAATTGAAACATTTGGATTGAAATAATGTCATGATGAAAAATGTGTATTGTTTTGACAAAATGAGCACTGTAAACAGTTTTTCGACACAAAATAAATGAAATGAAGTGAGAAAGCAATCTTTTGATATTGACGAAAACTATCATGTCTTAGTGGAAAGTTCATGCCTTGGTTATTAACTGCAACTAACTAGAGTCGCTTGATTTATTACAAAATATTATTCAAACCTTTGCTTGAAAGACATTGTCGTTATAAGTACAATTCTGAATTGCATGATAATCAAGCCTGTCATTGAAAAAGAAGGCCTACTGGAACTTTTGGTTTTGTTTTTAACATAAAATCAATTTAATAAAATGAAAATAAAACAAAATGTCCAGAAGTTGTTACGGATAACTAATCAGATAACCAAAACATAGCTATTCTACTGTAATAAAGAAGTATCAATTTCGCTTGACATCTCCACTGGCAACGGATAAACAGGTACGCTCTTTCCTTATCTCGCAGAACCCCGCAGCACGCGAGAGTTTGGCGATAATTCCGGAGTTGCCAATCTCTGTTATCTATGTCTCTGCACTACTGTATCACTTTAGTCACGATTGTAAGGAGTTTGCACAGTTAACTGATTAAAATTTCCAACCTTGTCATAAAGGATTAATAGTACCTGCTGGATTTATGAATAATCCTCCAACTATAAACATCCCTTCAGCTGCCGGAAGCTGTTCCCAAACGGAATATACACATTCCAACAATTCATCTTTACACTGTGTCAGAAACATTGGGTCTGTAAGATAAGAAAGTTAGATTAACCGGCCTTTATTGACCGCAACAAAGAAAATAGTCATTAAGTATCATTCATAATGTTTTGTTCCTGAAACTTGGTAAAAACCATGGTCAATATGAAAAATTCCTTTTTTCCCCATAGTGGTTTACTTTTGAGACAGAACTTCCTTTGAACAAGATAATTGCTTCAAATGTTTTATTCATCAGAAAATTGATGAAAAAAAGGCAATTGCTTCTACGCTAGAATTTTCATTGCATCAACAATATTTCAATTATATTGCAATGCCCAGCTGAAATAGAAAGTTAGTCCATTAAACTCTCAAAAACTGTAAAATATAAAACATAAAATTGACACTTTCATAGTTTCAATTCTTTTCTTCAGAGAAATGTGTACAAGTACCATTTGAAAATCAGTACACAATCTGTCAAATCTTGCCGAGGCACCAGCCTTTGTGTTCATCCGAGTAGTCCTGCAATAGCCAGTAAGACAAACTTTGAAGCATTGAAACACATTTGTGTCCTACCAATTCATCTTTCACTGGCAAAACTAAGCAACCAAAGATGAATCTCAAAAATTTCTAAATGGGATTGCTTTAGGTACAACAAGCCGCAAGTACTCCAAAACAGATTGGATACCATAAATGTAAATTTTAATGGTAATATTCATATTTGCTCTTGGTTCCAAAATAAAGATTAACACCTGTTATCATGACCAGTTACCTTCATATATCTCTTTGACACCATTGTACCTCACGGCCATAGTTCTTCTTCCATAATAAGTTCCATTTCCTGTTGCTTTTAAATTGACTGGTCACAAGATCTATTTTGAGGACATTTTTGCTGCCAAAGATGTATTAAACAGTTTAATGCAGTATTGCACAATATTGTTAGTATGCCAAAGAATGAGTCCAACACATTGCTTCTCTTCTAATAGCCTATTCATAGTATGTCATATTGCAATGTATTTACAGCTGTTATTAATGAACATTAATTTTCCTTAAATTAGTTGAACATAATGTCAATTCTGACTTAAGAACAACAGTTTCTTTTGCATAAGAAATATTCAGATGAATAAAACCGATTGCTACCGGCTTTAAAAAATAATTTCCTTATTTCTTTATCACTCTTCATGTTAATGTTTATTTCAGTTGTTATCAATGTCCATTCTGCTTTATCAGAATGGCTGAAACAACAATAGGGCACTAGTTGCAAGTCGGATTAAACTGATCTTTTTTTTCTTGAAATACACACTAAATTAATTGATGTTTGAGAATTTATAAAGAATAGTCTTTACAAACACAAAAAGAAGGCTAAGGCATTTATATTGGCTAACATTTGAGAGCTACTTCTGCCATTATTCTAACTTAAATGTTCAAAATAAACCAAATTTCCATTTCAAAACAGACAGTCAAAAACATCACTGAATTTTGAAGACCTAATCCCTTGTGACAACCATGCAGGGGCCACTTGAATAACTTCCTCCTAAGCGATACATAGAAAGGCTCTTACAGATGAACACACACTACAAATACATACAAAATGTATATGACATCTCACATGACTTTTGTGTGAATAATTTACCAAACAAATTTTCATTATAAAGATAACAAGAGCTCTCCATAAGACAGGCTACTTGACTATTAGATAATGTTGGAGAGGTGTAGATATCAGTTGTTTCTAAAATATGAGGATTCACACAAAACTAAGGACCGAAACTGGCATAATTTCTTGCAGAGCAATGACAAGAGTTATTGCGCTTGGTCAATAACCTGACAGTTTGACCCTTAGTCCAAAAGTTAATGGTTTCAATCTGAACACTCTGTAAAGTAGTTTTTGAGGGAAAAAAACATCAAGCATACCTTAAACCAAGATTTTTCAGAACAATTAATTTGCTTTAATTCAAAACAAGAGAAATAAAAGTTGGTCAGGGACCTTAGATAACAACTCTGAACACATGTGTGAAGTTTCAACCCATTCTATACAGTTAGTTCATGAGATAGAAACTTGCATGTAAAAGTTTAACCAAGGTGTGACGCCGCCTGATGAGTAGTATTGCTATTCTTAAACTAAAAAGTAGCCCAGCTTAAAACAAGGCTTTATCATAAAGGACATTACATATACCTTTGATTAACATTTGCCATAAATGTACAAATTGAGAAGTATACGCTTTTATTTCGTATAATTGGGTAGTTACCTATAAACATCCCTGATCTGTTGTCTAAAGTATTGAGGAAGATGGAAAAGTTCAATCTCTTCTTCTTCACAGGACCAACCAAGAATGGCCTCCAGGTTATATCTGGTTGATTGAAATAGCAATCCATCACTTTTTTGTTCTGTAAAAAGTTTGTTATTGTTAAACACATGCAGTTGGTAACTTAAAAAATATTGTGACAAAATAACTGGTCTAAATGTACAAGTTCTTTATCAAAAAGACTTCTGATGGTTTCTTGTGCATTCATAAAACATAGGCACAACACTTCACTTCCTTGCTGTTCTGTAAAGAATTCAATTTCAGTCAAACAAACAAGTAGTTGCGTATATGCAAACCGATGCATATTCAATAACGGGTCTTAAGAAAGAAATATAGAGCTGATTTTAAGAGTTCTTTAGATTCAAAATCTTACCCGTCTCATCATTTCGAAAAATCTAGATACAGAAACTGGATCTTATTTCCATTACTAAATAGCATCAAACCTAAGTGTTTGTGTGATTCTACAAACTGAATATGAACATTTCCGGACCTTCTAAACAAATAAAAAAAAATAGAAACAATCAGGAAGATATTATATCTTTATGAATTGAATAACTTCTTTTCTCCATCATCGTTCAACATAACTCGAGCATGTTATTTAAAAATCATAACAAATTGAGGCAAGTTCCCTTGATATAAATATCCCTGTCAGAACAATGCCACAATTAAAGTCAGTATTTCACAAGAAAAATATTTAGATCTGGCAGACATTTTCAACAGAGGTTTATAACTTCCTGTAGTGATAAAGCTGTTGAAAGGATCAAATTGTCTGTTAAATATCTCAGCCCTTAACTACATACTGTCTATAATATCAGATCTATGATACACATCTTATGTTCACCATTAGATACCTTTAACATGATATGTTCATTTGGTGTGTTATGATTGAATGTGATATGATATGTTACGATTCCATATAGGATCTTATATCTTATGTAACAAACTATATACGCTATTTTTGGGAACTACTTGAAAGCTACTTGAAAGAGCTAAGACATATAATGCAGAAGGGAATGATGATTTTTGTTATTATTCAAATTAACAATTGAAATCTATATTTTGGCAAAATTACACACTTTATTGCATTTGGGTCAGGATATCTTTTTCTGATTTGAAACAGATAGAATGGCAACCCAATGTTCCAAAGTCCAACATCATAAGCATCCGGAGATGACAATACATGTACTTAAGTATAAGTATGGAGTTTGCATTCTTGTTTTGAGTAGGAATCAGTGTGACAAAAAGAGAACATGTTTGTTTTCAGTAAATTCTTTTTGTACCATATAATGTTACTTGAGTTGTCTGTTACAGGCATATTTACCCCTTCTGCCATATGGGAATTTGTGACAGACCAAATTAAAGCACCTACAGACATTTAAAGAATAGAAAACACCAAATATTACTTTTTATTTAGGATTTTGTGTAGAAATCATTGTGCAAAGGGGTAAATTTCTAAAAAGGAGCAATTCATTGTTTTTTGTCACATAAATTTCTAATGCCATCTGAAGTTGATACTGTTTGGTAGAGTATAATAGAGTTATGGCTTTAAAAGTATTATAACTTAGAAATAACAACTAAGCATACCCTACCTCCTTTCTGTACCCTGGTATATATCATATAATATTTTGGAGACAGATCAGCCAGCATTATAACTTGAAATGTTCACATTAAAACAAATTTCCATTACACAACAAGCAGTCCAAAACATCAATGAATTCTCAAGACCTTATCACAGCCATGAAAGGCCACACTTTTAACCCTGAATTCAGTCTATAAGCCATGTTATGAGATTAATCAGAAGCCTAGACAACGTCGAAACTGTATTCAACTTTTATATTCTGGGGGGCTTTATGTGTGTTTAATTGAATTTAAAAAAAAACTAAGATATAAATGCAGACAAACCAATTAAGTCTGATATTAAATGAAAAATTAAAGAAAAGACCTAATAAACCTGACATGCATAAAGATACAAGGTCACTCTCCAAGCCTTGTTAACCACCAACAACCTCTTTCTGTTTTTGTTCTTTATTGTGTTAAGAAATACAGATCAGAACCAAATAAAATCATTGTTTTTTCTTAATACGTCTGTTGCAGGTGTGTTGGAGACAATATACATAAAGTGATGGGTGGATTTATATCAAGTAATATGTTTGAGGAAGAAAATGTTCCAAAAACATTCCAGCAAAAACAAACTGTTGTTTGAATGAGGGTGTACCAGTACCTGTCTGTTGAGACTCCAAAACCAGTTTAACCTTTCCCCATGCCTGGCCCCCATCTCAAACTTGGTAACTGTAACAGTGGCTGAAGGTAACCTGGCCCCCATCTAAAACTTAGTAACTGTAACAGTGACTGAAGATAACCTGGCTCCCATCTCAAACTTGGTAACTAGTGACTGAAGATAACCTGTTATAGTGATGGCTGGGGCCGCTGGAAATAAAGTCTGATAATTAAGGCTTATAATTATTGCGATTTAAAACATGTGTTTAATATTCAATGTTAGTAGTTCTAACATAATAGATATGCAAATGAGACAGCTTATTGATTGTAGTAGTGTATAAGCTTTAGGCGGCAAAGTCATTTAATGATTAACAGAGTCTTTTATCCTTTTCAAAGAAGGGGAAGGATCTTATTGGATTGTCCACGACTTGGTAAGATTTATCAGCAGTTCATCATCTACAAGCTTAAATGACCGATCAAATTACTGCTCTGAATCTACATTGATGTCTGAACTGCGATCGGAAACACCAAAATTGGCTAAATATTTTTAAATAGCTGTCTTTATACCTCCGTTATTAGACAACTTTATTTTCAATTGTCAGTGTACCTGAGTGTTTTTCACTGATTGAATGTGTTTGTGTCTTTAGAGGTTCATTTGCTTGGTTCGTTACACAAACTAAATATGCAGAATAGTGACATGTCAGGGCTTTTTTGTTTAAATTTGGAAGAAGCCCTGACCTGCTCATTTTGCAAATTTTATCGATGAATTTGCTGAATTGGGAAACCCAAAAGCTGGTTTGACTTTGAATTTTGGGGAAAACTGCATGATTATATAAAGAAATTTCCAATTGGGAAGGCACCTTTTATGGGAGTCTGTTATATAACGTGTAAAAGCCCTGCATGTTACGTGTATAGATTGATAAATCAAGGATTACTTTGCAAAGTTCTAAGTAATGATCATTTGATATTTTACTGTGGTAATGGAATTATGGGTGTTCAAAAGTTTGATGTGACAGGAGATTTTGTAGATACGATGTCGTAACGTCTTGTGGCTGCTATCCGGTTGCCACCGACGTTACGATTCCACGCTCATCACTTGTTGGAGCAAAATCAATTTTAACAACCACATGATAGATGACCTTTTTATGATAACCCTAGCATAGTATTGTCTTAAATATCAAATCAAACAGCTTCATAGAAGCTAAAATTTCTTAATTAAGTTGTATTTCTTAATTGTTGGTGAAATTTCGTGAGAAACAAACCGCTAGTGGCCATTTTGATTATTTCGCAACTTCTCGCACTCTCTGCTTAAAAAAATATGGTAATTACCCACTGAACATGAAGGGCTCATCCAATGAAAACACATTTTTTCCCGCCTTTTTTACAACCTTACTACAACTTCAAAATATGGAATACACCTACAGGTCTAGCTCCGCCCAATTTGACCCAATTTGGTTGTCAATTGTTGCAGGATAGTCCTGGATATCCAAATGAAAACCGGAAGTGATGGATTTGAGAAATGAAATGTATAAAGATACGAAAAATGCTTCTATTCTCTTAAAATAATGGAAAAATATTACTTTTTGGACTCTGAGGTATGAGATTATATGCATATGTTTAATCAGGTGAAGTTTTGTTGCATTTAGTTGCCCCATTTTTTAATTATCATAGCGGTTGTGATACACAACCGGCCTGCTCCAAAGAGCTAAGAGGGCGGATTTACTACCGTGTCCCAAACAGGACACGGTAGGAACATTACTTCTAGAGATTTTGCTGATGCAGAAATTTTCTCAATTATTCCCATAATTGGTGTTCCTAGGCCCCAATCGGAACTCTTCGGGTATTTCCGTGAGCTGTGAAATACACCTCGGATATAAGTGTAGGGTTACAATTTTTCGGGTAAATCGGCATCCGCCGATGAACACCTTTTCTAAGCGTGCATGTTAAGTAGTTCAATGTGTATGGAAGTGTTGGACATCCTTTTTTAATCACTTTTGATCAGTAACTCATACCAAATGGCGAACTTGTTGTTGTGACATGTATACTTGTTTCCCTTATCAAATTTAACGACTTTTTGGATTTTACAGTCAAGATCTATTTTTAGAAACGCAAGAAAGTGACGTCATTCTCGCGGGAAACAATATGGCGTCATCCCTATTATTTCAGAGGTGTTTTCTATTGGATAAACCCGATGTGCTCAGATTGCCTAGGCCCTTCACTGCCATCTTACCCTGAGCGTAGAAGAATATGAAAACAGCTCGGATTCAAGCTATCTGACAATCTGCCAATGGTTTTACCAAAGGTTGATGAAGACACTGAGCCGTAATAATGTCGACATTCATAAAAATAAATACTTACAGCACTCATACAAAGTTGTGATATTTGTCAATTGATCGAAAGGATCGTAAATAACATAAATTAGCAAATAATGGACAGTATTCTTTAATTTCTACTTGTTGGTTTTCGCGTGAAATGATAGTTGTGCCGGTGCGTAGTTAAATCACACAGTGCGTCAACAGACAATGCTACGATAGCGCTCAGTGTTTCAGTATTGACGTCCAATTCTCATACTTAGAAAGTTCAAATGACTTGGATATTATTCATTCCATAATCTGATTTAGAATTACCGTATGGATATATACCATGAAAAACATAACCATCGGTCCGATATCGGAACGAAGTCGACAGAGGACATAGACCACTCAGCTATCTATCTGATATCTAACCTATGTCAAAGAAACGACATAGATATTCCGACATACTGCCGATATCTTTCCGATATCGAACCTATATTAGAGAAACGATATAGATATTCTGACAAACTGCAAATATCTTTCCGATATTTAACCTATATTAGAGAAACATCATAGATATTCCGACATACTGCCGATATCAGATTTACATGGAAGCCGATATCTGTCAGATATCGGTATGCTTGCTGGGAACCTACCCTGTACATTGCTAAATCGGAAGTCACGTAACCAATTTTTGTCGTCAGCACCACAGTGGTGCGGCAGAGATCGAGTTCACCAGCTGTGAATAATTATTTGGTGGTGGACAATTGTGTTTAAATGTAGAGAGACATTTAATCAAGCAATCAGAGACAACAATTCAATATCTGACACTTGGGTCTACATTGTATTGAGTTGTGATCACAGATTAAAACAAACGTCCCAGTAAACAATTTACCTCAGTCAAACTAATTTGACGCGATTGGAATTATTGAGAAACTTTTGTATTTGCAATATCTCCCGTCATATCAAACTTTCGAACAATTCATTTAATGGTGGCCACTTGCGACAAAAATTTGTCGCACCGTTTAAAGACCATGATTTTTCCATTGTTATTGAACATTATCAAGTTATTTTACTCACAGTTGGGAATTAATCCTTTTTTAATCAATCCATGAACTTTACATGCCTGTATTCCGCATATTAACTTTGTAAGAACAGTTTAATTAACATTAGTTGATGATTTTTGCACCTGATAAATGTTTTCTGCACATGCGCACTGGAATGGGAAAACCTGTTAAGCTTTTTTTTAATTGTTTAACCATTGTTTGGTGGTAAATAAGTTTATATAACAATATCTTGTCATATCAATCGACTTTAAATGGCCATTCAATGTGCTTTAAATCCGAAAATGAGAATAAAAAAAAAGTCCCACATTATTTTGATCGTTTGAAATTTCGACGTTAGATTGCCCCATCAGAAAATAGAAAGCAACCTTCACATCAAATTATTTTGATTACCATTTCATTTTACCTGTGATCTTGACTGTTTAAAATCAAAGGTAGAGAAATCTTATTTGTACTGTACTCATTGAAATAAAATGCATGGATCACCTCCCTTTAGTTCAATTGTGCGGAACTAATTATCCGATACGCAAGATTGGAACGCAGAATTTAAAGGTTTGAGTTTGTGAAGTGAAATAACAGCTGATGACATCTAAAACGATACAATAATAATGAAGCCAAAGGCAAAACAGAAGTAGATGAAACACAGGTGCTTGAAACAATCTTCGATAATATCCAAATATATGCTCTATATATAATTCTTTTATATTAGTATAGAGCATATATTGGGATCTATCGAAGATTGTTTCAAGCACCTGTGAGAGAAAGGCAATTAGAAGAAAAACAATTCAAACATTTTAGATTTTCAAGATTTAAAATGACAATCAAATCAAAAACAATTTGTGTTTTGTTTCAACCGAAAGACTTCGAAAATACAAGAAACTTACACAATTCGAGTCCATAAATCGACATATAAACAGTAAATCGTTCCATGCTATTCCATGCTCAGCTACTATGTTTGACCCGGAAGTACACGTTCGGACCCACAGAGACCTTCCGGGCCTAACAGCACACGATGGCAGGTTACATTCAATACGAAAGTTGAACTGGTTTTACTTTGCATTACTGTGAAGTACAGAGGACTTGGGCTAAATATTGAGTGGTGAGTGCTATTAAATATCTTTAACTATATATTGCTGCAGCATTTTGGGGATGACACTCTCCTCGTATTGCTTTACAGACCAAAATGTTGGGGGACATTTGACAATGTCTCTATAGACTATACACACGACCACTTCTAGAATAATTCTAAGAGTAGCGGGAGCTCCTGGAAAACTGTTTTGAAGCCCCCTATCGTTGTAAGCAGGGTCTTCCCCAGCCCCGTAAAGCGCCGCGGCTCCGCTGCGCTTGACTTTCAAAATAAGCACTCCCGCGGCGCCTTAGCTGACTCCCGCGGCGCTCTAAATGTGTCCGCAGCGCTTTAAATTGACCCCAAATGGAGTCAACGTCAATGGCAGTATATTCTAGATAAACCGCCAGTCTATAAAGTAGTAACTAACAGCTGATAAAAAAGTCGATAGGCGTTTACACACTCGGTTTATGCGACGTCGTCATAGGTACAGACATGAGCGTGTGTATTGGCGTTATGGCACGTGCTTTGTCCTAAAAGGAAAGATCTATGATGCGTGTTAAAAGATCGCACTTGGAGTGAGAAATAGACTTTACTTAATTGACATGGCTTCTGTCACTTTCTATGATAGTATAGACGGGAATTTTATGTGAAAACACCTGATTCAGACATCCATCTCCACATCGCCGATTTCCTTGGTTTGTCATGGTAAGTTATTAGACAAACTAATATGACGTGATCGGGAAATATTGAGAAAGTTTTGCATCCGGCAATATCTTTCTTCACATCGAATTATTTTGACCGGGTAAGTTATAAAATTCAGTTCCTCGGCAACTTAGTTTCACTATAAATATGCCCAAAACCGGTTTTGTAGTATCTGTATACATAAACTGCTGAGATGAAATGATCATCTGGTGGGCTCAGGCATAACGTAATTTTTCAAACGCCAAAATACTTGTTGAGCTCAATGTGACAAATACACCAAGTGAACCTGAGCAAGCTCCTCATTTCTGGAATTTCTTACGAACAATTTTATAATATGAGGACTATGTGTTAAGTGCCTCTTGTATGCAAAAATGTCTACAGGTATTGACACTGCAGCTATAGTCATGTTCACTTTGTTAAACAATGAACAAACCTCCAAGTGGTTAAGGTGACTGAAGGAATTGTAACTTGGAGTTTTGGTTTGATCCTTCAGGCAAGACATGACAGAGCCCTAGTCTCGTACTGTGAATCCCAGGAAACCCGTATACAATACATAAAATACTGTTGACAGAGAGTCAAATGTTGCATACAAAATAATAATTTGTGACACCATGATTATATATGAACTTGTCTTTTTTTAATGAATAGACTAGTGAGAAATAATTTAACAAATTCCTAGTGATGCCCCATTGTAAAAGGCATTTCGGGTAGACATGCAGATTGCTATGTATTTGGCTAGTCATGACTATGTTACCTGACATGAAAAGACGCAAGCACAAAGAAGCAAAAAGACTTTGACCAGCCTCCAGACATAGGAATCCTGTATCAAAGTTCAAATAAGCTTGATCCTCCAAGCCGTATGGCTGCCTTCAGGAATCTTCACTGGTTGATGAAGAAAACTCACTCAAACCATTAGTTGCATGCCACTTATGGATTTGTGTGAGTTGTTTAAAAAGAACATTTCTGTTTAAGTAAGGCTATAATAATAGTACTGATGGAGAATTTTCACTTGCAAGCCATCAGATGATATTCGATAAAGGATAAAAACTGGCTGCAATACTCAATACTTAAATAATATACATGTAGTATGGTGTTATGGTTCTTTAGAATTAACAACTGACATGAAGTAACACAGGATGTCAGAAAAAAAGTTTGTTATAAACTTTAACGAAGGAAAACATCTAGTTTGTCATGGAAACATTCTTAATTTTGTGAAATAGTTGGATGCTTCTATGATTGATCTAGTTTTTAAAAATTTTGTTTTGCTTTGCACCTATGAAAACACTATTCATCTTGATGTAGTCTTCTTGCAACCTTCACAGTACTCTGACATGAAGAATACGATAAATAATAAATCATGTTTGTGATTTAATTTATATGTCAACAAAGATCTATGCTGAATGGGGACAATGGTTCTCGAGAGCCCATACGCTCTTTGCTATGAGAATCACATTGGTACTCCATATTGACCAGATGGATACATGTCCTTGAATAAATCTATTAAATGTGAGGGGGAGGCTGTGACACCAATTGGACATATTTTGTTTAAATGGGATGTTGCTCAACACTTCTATATACTTCTGATTCAAGATGTGTCTGAAAGATAATAATAGAGGTTCACATTTTCATTTCAGACTGTTAAAGGGATTCAGCATGCATGTCCTCTAGACTTACAGAATTTCCAATTTAAAAAAGCTCAGGATGAATGGTTCAAAGCAAAACCAATGAGAAGTAGAGTATTCAAAATAGAAATGCACAGTGAAATATATGGAGTTTTGAAAATTTAATTTTGTAGACTATCACTCATTTTTTTTGTCTAGCAAATGTGTTGATTTAAATATATTATGGGACACTTTCTTTTGTCTTTTATTTTCACAACATACCTTAAAACTCACCATTTTGGTACACATATATAAAAAAAATCGAAAACGGAGGGGGATGACCCCCTCCCTTGACCCTCCCCCATCCTCCCCAGCGCCTGAAAAAAATCCTGGGGAAGACCCTGGTAAGCACAAATGAATCTAGATACCAAGAATTGAAAAGTAATGCCTTCAAAACCCTAATAAGGCCACATTTGGAATACAGTCAACTCGACAGTTCCGGATCACTAACAGATAAAAGATCGTTTTTTCTTGTACTAAGCCATTTTCTATGGAAATCAACATGTAAATTTAATGAAAAAATCTTCCTCTGTCTATATATACACCAATGATTTGCCGCTTTTATTTACCATTTTTCAGTGTTTGAAGAAAACAAATTCGGGGTCATCGCGACAGTTTCGGATCAAATGTGACAGTTCCGAATCAACGTTAATTGTCATATCATTTATTGTAAAAAGGGTTAACTTCACAAAGAAACAATCAACACAGAAAAAAAATCATCAATTAATTCTTAGTTTTCATCAAACTCGTGCCTAGTGCAGTTTCTCTTTAATGAATTATTTTACTTTTTGCTTTAAGGAGCGTATATACGAGAATGACCGGAAGTAATGTATGTTGAGACAACCCCCTATTGCCAAAGAGGTGATCCGAAACTGTCGAGTTCCCCTGATTAATTTATCATGCAATTATTTAATCCCAGATCCACTTAAGCGTGAACATTTCACATACATACATTCTATTATAATTTTTCTTACAAATGATGTCGGTTTTAGTGCACATTATTTCTTTTAATGAGCAACTAAATTGCCGAAAAAGAAATATCGTTGAAATTAGGTCAACTTCCGATGACCTGTCTTGTTCTTAATTAACCGTTTAAATTGATTGTGATTGGTTTAACAGAAGGGGACATATCATCTTTGTTATGTCAACACCTAAGTGAATATGCTAAATGACTGTTAGCTTTTTAAGGCCATAATATCTTCGCATTTATAGAAATTTGAGACCAAACATAAGATGATTCGGAACTGTCGATGATCCAAAACTGTTGAGTCGACTGTATATGCTACTTGTAAATACTACTTCGACAGTGTCGCTGTGGAAGCCGGCTTTCATGGGCGATTCGATAGAGTGGTTGGCTTTCTCTTGGAGTTAAGCAACGTTCATCGCATTAAGTACCTGGATGGTCGGCCCATGATGGCTTTACTCCGAGAGGGACCCGATACATGTTACACTCCAATAAATGGAACCTATATACTTCAAATTCTTTGAGAAAATTAAAAATAACCCAAAGCATAGCTGCTGAAGTCATGGAGTTTTTTAGCTTTAATAAGCTGTCCCTTGGTTTTCCAAGTCATGGTCTAGGCGAACTGACTTTATTCAATCATGAAATATTGAGAAGTTTTGGCATTAAAGGCAATATCTTTTGTCACATCAAACTTTCAAAGGATTCATTTAATGGACAAATGCGACAAGATTTTGTTGCAACATTTGAACACCAACATTTCAATATCACAGTAAAATAACAAATGATCGTTATTCATAGTTGTAAATTAATCCTTTTTTAATTAAAAGGATACTAACGCCCAGAAAAACTGCAAAACAGTGTTCTATGAGTTATAAATTATGATAGAAAGTGCTTTTTTCGTAAATTTGGTGCCCACCAATTTAACTTTGTTGTTTACATTCGAGTAACATCTAAAATAGCAAGAAGCGCTTGGCGATCACCTGGTTAGAAATATAACATGAAACACATATGATTACTGTCATTTATCCGGTATTTGCAATGTGAACATTCAAAATGGAGATTTTCTTGGGTTTTATTAGTTCCCAATTTTTCTCGACTGACCTTGTTTTATTGCTAATTGTAAACAAACCTTTTAGTATTCACTCTTTTAAAAGCATCACATGAACATGTTACAGTCTCAATACCTCCGTAAAAGAGAATTCAAAGTACTTTTGAGTTAATTTTCATTTATTCTAGAACTACAATTTAAGTGTTAATGAGTGCAAGTATGGCTTTAATCCATATATATTTCTTGTCTTGTCTTGTCTATTTTAAATCCAAAAATCTTAATTCAGTAAGGTCCAACACTAATTTGGTCCTTCAAATCTTCGAACTTAGATTGCCAGGTTAGAAAATAAAATCTCCACATTGAATTATTTTGACTAGGTGACAGTTCACTGCTGTCACCATACTCCTCGATTAATGAAGCAGGGGTGTCTCATGCTTTAATGAATATCTGAAATTTCTTAAGACATAGGGGTGTAAACATACATTTATACATTTGCTTTTGCATCAAAAATGGTATTTTGTTCTAATTTTCATATGTGTCATCGGATATATATATGTTTATGACATGAAACATAAAGATTGGTACTGACAAGAAGGGGAACAAGTTCACCCTTTTTATTTGTATTCAATCCTTAAACAATAAAATGTATAGTATGTACATGGAAAAGAAAGCTTTAGAAACACAATGAACATTACATGTTCTATTTTAATATTGATCTCTTTTTGGCATGAGATCTATATTTTTGAATTAGAGAATATTTCAGGGAAAAGGAGACTTTCTTCCTCAACAATTTTACCAGAGCGAGGAGTTAGAGAAAAGACACCTGGTATTGGCCAAAGACAAACAGATGAAACTATTGAAGACTGGAGAGTGGTGGTATATTGATGGTAAATGTATTAAATTGTATTATGAATATGTGAACAAAATGCAATTCAGTCTTCAATACAAAACTTAGTCCTCATTTCAGGTGGTACAGGAAGTTTTCATGAGCTTGTTCTCTGTACAAACATTTGTGACGAGTAGTGAAGAAGCTTACATTGGTGTAAATGTAGATATGTGGTAGAAATGTACTGGATTATGTCACAAAATGTGTGATTGCTCTCAACTATAGTTTTAATTGGTCGGATTTCCAGCTCATTAAAGAACACCAAACATCATATCTAGAGTGCCATATGTGTCACTATTTGCAATCACAAACATGGGTAAAAGTCATGAGTCAGAATCTGATTCTATCGATAAACCTTAGAATACAAACAAAATGGTTTTCCCGCTCATTGATGCGCTATGGTTTATCTTGTGACTATTAAGCCTCTGGACAAGGATGTGTTAGGATTAATGAGTCACAAGAACAGGTCAAACGTAGATCTGGTAATTAACACACTTCCTTCAAGCTTTTCTGTCTGGTAAGTTTTGTACATTTAATTACATTTGAATTTATGATTTATTAATCATTCCAGAAAAACACAGATGAAAGGATTGTATTAAAGAGTCCCCTTGAAATGTCTATTACAGATGCAGAGCAAATCAAGTCTTTTTGTGCAGGGATATCCTTTTTGACTGATATTGATTACAGACTTAAAAGGTGAAAAATAGTTTTTGCCAATCTCGAGGGATAGTAGGTATGTTGAGTAATCTTTTTATTGAATACTGATGGTATACCATGCTTGAAATCCTAACAGGTGTCTCTTTGGACAATTCCATGGTATAATTCAATGGTAATTTTGGTAAATGTTTACAACCAGGAGAAATACGTAATGTTAGAGGACTTTTCAAACTTGACAATCCAGATGGGCCTAAGCAATTCAATGAAAGGAAATTAGATGTTATAAACGCTATCCTTAGTAATCCTTCTAGGGAATAAAGGAACCTTCTTTGTTACTATATTTGTCATTGTATGACATGGTTGTCTGGAACCTTCTTTGTTACTATATTTGTCATTGTATCACATGGTTGTCTGGAACCTTCTTTGTTACTATATTTGTCATTGTATGACATGGTTGTCTGGTCCTTCTTTGTTACTATATTTGTCATTGTATGACATGGTTGTCTGGAACATCTTTGTTACTATATTTGTCATTGTATGACATGGTTGTCTGGAACCTTCTTTGTTACTATATTTGTCATTGTATGACATGGTTGTCTGGAACCTTCTTTGTTACTATATTTGTCATTGTATGACATGGTTGTCTGGTCCTTCTTTGTTACTATATTTGTCATTGTATGACATGGTTGTCTGGAACATCTTTGTTACTATATTTGTCATTGTATGACATGGTTGTCTGGAACCTTCTTTGTTACTATATTTGTCATTGTATCACATGGTTGTTTGGAACATCTTTGTTACTATATTTGTCATTGTATGACATGGTTGTCTGGAACATCTTTGTTACTATATTTGTCATTGTATGACATGGTTGTCTGGAACCTTCTTTGTTACTATATTTGTCATTGTATGACATGGTTGTCTGGAACCTTCTTTGTTACTATATTTGTCATTGTATCACATGGTTGTCTGGAACCTTCTTTGTTACTATATTTGTCATTGTATCACATGGTTGTCTGGAACATCTTTGTTACTATATTTGTCATTGTATCACATGGTTGTCTGGAACATCTTTGTTACTATATTTGTCATTGTATCACATGGTTGTCTGGAACAAATAAGGATTATATGCATGGTGTCTTCCTAGGGGTATCTTAACTGTTGTTCTCTTTGTGGTAAGGTTTCATATACTTGTAGATGTCTTGTTTGTTAAATATTACTATCTTGTGTCAATTTCTATTATTAAATTTGATCCGTGATTTTGAGTTGAGGAACCATGGAGGCAAAACATTGATACTTTGAGGTCCTAATTATGACAAGTTCTGTTAATGACTCTACTTTTGCTGTTGATTATAAAACAAACTTCCTAAAGAATGATATCCTCAATAACTTGTTTATGTGCATATTTCAGGGACAGGAAGTGGAGCATCAATAGCTGTTATTCAAGATGGCCTATCTAGCAGAACATTGTGCTGCACAAATAGTTCTGATGTACATAAGCATGACTTATTTGCTGTACATGAACGAAAGGAGGGGTAAGCACGATTTATTGCTGAATAAGTTCTTTATTACCGATCCATTTTGAAAACACATTTAGCAACCAAGAATAATTGTCGTTCAATATTAAAGATGCATTGGAAATATTATTTTTCATGCAACCCTGAAAGCAATATAGTAGACTCCATCCTATTGACAAAGCTGTAACAGATGACTTAAAAACAAATGGACAGAAGAAAAAATGATTGAAGTCTTCTTTTGTAATCATTGTCACTTAACCGAACCATTTCAATTTCTTGACTATGAATTCCTTAAATATTGTGAGGTGAGCTTTTGCACATGTAACGGCTTCTGTTGGAAAACTCTTTTATGAATAAACGCCTTCCTTCTCACGCACATAGTTTACATCACATGACAAGAACGCATAAACATTCTGAGGACACACATGACAATGGAATCCTAATAATATTGCATCTTATTCTTGGTTCAGGTCTTTCTTTACAAAATAAACCTGTTTAAACTAGCTTTTGTGCTTTAATGGCAAACTTTGCTTTTATGTAGTCGTAAGATTGCTCTCTAACGCAGCTTGCTAGGGTCACATAATAAAGAAGTTTGACTCATTCAGTAATCGGGTTTCAAAAGTCTTTTATGATTTTCCAGAACAAAAACAACAGATCATTGTTTGGAAAATAAACTGTTTGAACTGTTTAAACTGTCTCATCTGTTTTCGGAAACCTTAAATATCTACTTAAATTTGTTGAGGAAAGATACTCAGAGTAGTAAGCATGTTAGATCACAGGCCGGTCACAAGTTTACTTGGCAGCTGGCCTGGATCTCACCTGTTTCCATCAGTATGAAGTCGGTTCCAGCACTATAAGGGTTAACCAGCCATGCTTTATAATGTAAGAATTTTAATAATGAGGTGAAGTAAATGCATGTTTCTTTGTACAAACTACTATCATTTGCATATGTCTTGTTTCACCAGATGCCTGATGTTTGTTCAGTGAGCCCAACACAGACATGAATGAAGGGGAAGACACAGATCAACCAGTCAAACAGAGATGATTTCATGATGGCCTGAGATGACAGGAATTCAATTTGATGCGAAATACAGTCAAACTTGTGTTAAGAGGTCAGTCTATGGGACAGAGTAAATTGGCTGTTTAAGACAGGTTGGCTGCTTTACACAAGTTAATGTACACTATAAATCTAACAATGGGACTTTCTGCTGTGGTTGATTAAGGCAGGTTGGCTGCTTAAAAGGGTGGTTGCTTAACACAAGTTAGACTGTACAATGAAGATTTCATAAGGTGTTAACCTGTTTTCAGCATTTTTGCTTGTGGGATTTGGAAAAAAAACAATTGAATTGAATGCCTGCTTTAGTCAATCCTCAACAAAGACATTAATTGAAAAGAAAACCAAGATTAACCAGTCAGCTTCTCCACTTAGCAGAGGGATTAATAGATTGTCAGATCAACAAATATTATGGATGAGTTATGATGCAACTTCTTTTAAACAATGTAGTAGAGTAAAAGTTACAACATCAGATAACTTGGTACTGAGACGGAACAATTTCAGTAAAAGAAAACAGATGAAGATTTCCAAGGATTTAAAGCTGTTTTCAGCACTTTAATAAGAAAGCAACTGCAGACTATGATTATTTTTGACAAAAATATTTTTATTACATTATTTACACCTATAGATATAGCTCTAGTAGTCAACTGAAGCCAAACTGGGAACTTTTGAGTACTGTTTCTTGAAGACGAGTTTTGTTCACAATGTTTTGTAAGAAATTTTACATATGATTATATTTAAATGAAGATTTGTGTGACAATGGACTTTACCATCAGACAAGGAATAATAGGTCATCCACAGCAGACAAATTTTAGAAACCCTAATGTCAGTTTCAAACTTTTGTTATTTTGTTTCAAAAGATTTGTCAATTTAAGTATTTGCAGCTTCTGATAGAGGGAAACAAAGTGAGAAACGTTAAATTTTAAAGATTATATAAAATAAAAGCAAAAGTTATCATTTAGCCTCTGGTTAACCCATTGCTTTATCTATATATACAGATTCAAAGAATGCGCAGTCAAAACAAGTACTCCTGCTGTCAAAATGTTATTCACTTTCTGTCTGAAAGATTTTTCCTCATTATGAGCAAAATCTTTTGCAAATGTTTAAAGTTTTTGACAATTTTATCCTTAATTTTTATCAATCCTTCATTATCAAATCCTCAAAGGAGGCTTTTAAGCCACTTATAAAACAACCGGGTTACAGTTATGTTAATGCATGAAAGAAGTATTTACTTATGATATAAAGTGGACATTGTTGTGAGAACTATGTATTTTCAGCCTTTTCTTCATGAAGACTTCATATCTTCTGTTAGAGAATTGTAAGAACAAGTATGAATTATCCTTTAGAATGCTGGGTAATTTTATAAAAATAGATTTTTGTTTCGTCTGCTTTCCAAAATCATAAATATCTGCTTAATTTTGTTAGTTTAGTTTAAACTTATTTATTTTACGATTGTGAAACAAGTTCCTACAACTTTTAATAATTCTCGATTCTGCTTCATGGATACATAACCAGTAATCGCGCAAAATGTGGATTAATGAAAGTTGGCAAGGCAGATCTCGCTTTTTACGGGATTCGAACCCACGACCCTCGTGTCCAGAAGCCGACAATCTACCCCTGGACCACTGTCCTCCACAACAGATACCAAGAGTAGCAAACATGTTAGATCACAGGTCAGCCTTCAATTTTCTTGGAAGCTGGCCTGGATCTAACCCGTTTGCATAAGTATGAATTCAATTCCAGCAAAATGATGGTTAACTTTTATATAATTTTTGACTGAAAATGATTTTGACACGGTCTACCAAGATTTAAATGAATGAAAATAGTCTAATTTTTCAGAATATTGTGGTAAACTTTTTCCCCTGAACTGACATTTAAACAGTTTTAACCCTTATTGGGCTGGAATCAACTTTATGCTTATGCAAACAGGTTAGATCTAGGCCAGCCACCAAGTGAATTGGTGGCTGGCCTGTGATGTAGCCTGTTTGCTACTCTGAGTATCTTTTGTCATCAACGTTCAAATAGATATTAAAGGTTTTGGAAAGCAGACAACACAAAAATCTATTGTTAGTAAATTACCCAGCGTTCTAAGGGTAAAATTTCTCCAACATAGAGTTAAATTGTAAGGAAATAGTCTGTTGTTTTAACAAAATTTGACACAATGGAAATTTTATTGTTGTTCTGCTGTTATTTAGAATTTGGGGTAGTTTATTATTAAGAAAAGGTTTGATGTGAAATAGGAAATGGTAGTTTATTTGTCATTGATCTGAATCCTGAATGTTTAAGCAAGCATTTGGAGAGCAAAGCTGTGGTAGTTTAAAAGATAAAACACTTCCCAATGAAAGGAAGTATTCTGGGTTCAAATCCTGGTCACAGAAAAATATCGAAGAATGCTTGAAAAAATATTCTTGATTTTAATCTCTAAAAAAGTTACTTAGTAAAAGCTTTAGAAACTTAAAATGACTTTAATGATATATTGTACTTATGTCTTTCTTCTCCTGCCTGGCCAAGTTTTTATGATTATGGTCTTAGAACTCCTGGTGCCGGGTTTGAGCCAAACCTGTACCTCTGGTTTCATGGAAGTGTCCTTTAGCTCTTTCATCAAATTATATTTGTAAATAAACCAATTCCCTCACATGGGGATTTTATGACTCTTAGATGCACTAGATTGTCTATAAAATGTATTAATACTTGCATGAAATTGAAATTATAAAGATAGCACAAATGTTTAATTATACTTATAAAATTAGCTACAAATATTTATAGATAGCTTCATAATGGTTATTGTTTTATAGGATTTAATATCACATTGACAATACTTTACATTGTAAGTCACAGATGAAGTTAACTCACTGGTATACTGACCTACCCATTTGGGTTCCATCAAGCATTTAGGCAATCTTATCTACTCGGCAATCCACGGCACGAGCCAGTAGATATACCTTGTAGGTAGTTTATGAATACACCAGAAATCCTGGGGAAATTCGGCCGTTTTCCACCATTAACACACTTGATTACAACAAGAAATACAATAACTAAATATTTATGGAAATACACACAAATTGGTTAAATTTCATGATATCTTTTTGTTTTTACTAATTTCATTAAAAATAATACCAACACATCATTCTGTGTTGAATATTCTGCCTTTGATTGCCGAGTAGATATGATTGCAAACAGACATGCCCTTCGTCGCCACCATGTTGCCGGATTACCTTCAAAATGGCTTCCCTATTACCTCTGAGGTTATCTTAAGAAATGACTGAGATGTTCCGAATGACATTTTGGTAGCATCATCAACCTATTGTCAGCCAGGAGATTGGTCGTATGAAAACTTGAAATCAGTCAATGACACAAAACAGTGGCCTTGTGATTTTAAGTTATAAACACTAGGAAAGAGAAATACTGAAATCATCATTGGATAAGATTTTTCGTCTTTTTTCATTAACCCATTACCAAACAATAACGACAAATGACCAGTTTGATGCAGAATCTCTTGTTAAGAGCAATTTCCCGTTTTCCCACAATGTTTTCTGCCCTATTAGAAATTTGAAATGTCATCTGCAAACTCTTTCAATTTGGGAGAGTCCAAAATTTGGCATTTAGTAAACGGTTACTATTGATTTTAAATCACATCAACATTATTTTAGATATGTTGCATGCCCAACTCTTAAAGACCCCAGACTACCTCTCATGAACATTCAATAGTCCTCAAAGAGATTTTTAACAGTATTCCCGTGATATTGTGGTGGTCAGTTTACAGATCAAAACCCCTGCCATTTTCTGTTCACTTTTCTTAATGAGCCGCTATCTACTTACAACATGAACATGACTGGTCAATGATAAGAAATGAACAAATACAGGGGTTTAGACAAGGTTGTTAAATGGAATATTTATTAACTAAGTATTTGAATGTTATGATGTAAAGCCTGTTTTATAATTAAATGAAAGGACTGGACTTACACAATACAACTTTCTGAAATGGAATAATGAATAGCATTATTTTTCTCATTTGGTGCTCTGATTTTACATATTGGGTTTATCACACAATATTAACAATTTCTACAGTTATACAACATTTCTCAATTCACCAGTCCGTGGCATGGGTATCAAGACCGTTTAATGAGTTAAAAGCTTCATTTATCCCATGTTCATGTAATGTAAAGGACAGTTTTGAAACAATATAAAAGAGAAACACCACCACTATGAGAAATAGAGTAGCCAGGCTAGCTATGGGGATATAACTACTGCAATCTTAACATATCGGGTTTCACAATGAAAACACCTCTGTCATGATATGCAAGCTGCCATCTAACTTCTTGCAAGACTTCTATCATTTTATTGTTACTTTTGTTTCCAAAGGAAAATATCAAGTGCAATATGTAAACAGTCATTAAATATGATTAAGGAAACGAGAATATTATCACAACTTATAAATTCACCATGTATGCATAACCGACCAAAAGTAATGGTTTTAAATGATGCTCAACGCTCCCATAAACATTGAACTTCTCAACCTGGTCGCTCATATGTAATATGATATTAGCTGGGATATTTAATTAACACAAAATATGTTACCCTACACCAAAGACCTAATAAACACAGATAAGCAACTCCCCATAGGTAAAGACCGAACTCCCTTATCATCTCGTGGATGATGAGATTTCGGGAGACTATGCGAGACTTCCTAATCTCGTTGGCACTGAAGTGTGTCTGCCAGCTAGACGATGTAAACGAAGGTTGAATAAAGTGTGAAAACTAACGTTTATTTTATTAATTTTTCGATAGTTTTAACATTCCTTTATTAGTGTGTTGTTTTTATTAATAATTGCATATGAGACAATTGATTTCCTTTTACCACTGGTGAAACACGTGTTTTAAAATGTGTATCATCAATAGAACCGAAAGTGCTGGAATTGGATGGGATGGTAGAGTATTTGTATAACTCCTCGGAAACAAAAACAAAATATGGGTTGATTTAGACAAACTTTGATTCATTACACATAGTTTTATCGACCAATTGAAGATCAAGGACTTTTGTACATTTTTGTGATGTTGAGAGGCATTTAAATTCTCTTATCTGGTCTTGGTTTTTTGAAATCATATGGTTGCATATTTTAGTAGTAGAGCATTAGTTTTTGTCTAACTCCTCGGAAACAAGAACAAAATATGGGTTGATTTAGACAAACTTTGATTCATTACACATATTTTTATCGACCAATTGAAGATCAAGGACTTTTATACATTTTTGTGATGTTGAGAGGCATTTAAATTCTCTTATCTGGTCTTGTTTTTTTGAAATCATATGGTTGCATGTTTTAGTAGTAGAGCAATAGTTTTTGTCCAACTCCTCGGAAACAAAAACAAAATATGGGTTGATTTAGACAAACTTTTATTCATTACACATATTTTTATCGAACAAGGGAAGATCAAGAACTTTTTTTCATATGTTTGTGATGTTAAGAGGCATTTAAATTCTCTTAACTGGTCTTGTTTTTTTTTTTAATTTGAATTTATTCTTAGTACTCTCTTATTGTATATAGACTGTATACGTGGAAGATGTAACGATATGTTCTGTTTGGTTCAGCTGGAAATAATTGCCATGCAAAGAAAGTGTAAAATTTGCCGCTAATGACAGTATGTTTGTGTGTGCTGGAAGTGTATGACATCAACATGCTGCAAATCAAGAGATAAAAAGCAGACTCGGGTGCATATTTGTGCGCAGAAGTATATGGCTAGTTGTTGTTTGATATTATAATTCTAACATTGTTGATGATGATGATGATGATGATGCAGATGGTGATGATGATGGTATTGAGTACATTTTTCAAAGAAAATAGAATGTTCCCCATTACGAATTATTAATTCATAGAATATTGTACATGATATGCCGCAAAAAAAAGATAATTCCCATTTAGAGACCCATTCCACAAAAGTATAGATTTAAGCTAATATTTTAACAGTAAATTTTGCTGCTGAAATTTTCCTCCATCATACAATTTAGCTAGACATTTCAGTTTGACACAGTGCAATATTACAATAAGTTATAATCCCCGGTAATTATCACAGCAGGGCACCACAGCTGGTGGCCATCTGTTTATTGGTTTTTGGGGTCGGGAGGGTCAATAAAAGGGCTACCATAGCTTATCAGCGACGGCAGACGCTTTGATTAACAAAATAAAGCGTCTGTATTTACAGGAAGGCAAAATCTCGCGAACGAGATGTCAACGCGAGAAAGAACGGTATTTTGCAGAGTTGCTTATCTGTGTTTATTAGGTCTTTGCCTACACTTACATACAAGGTTATGTTGCCCTACACTTACATACAAGGTTATGGAAATACCTCAGTAGTTACAAGTGCAGAGATAGAAGTACTGTAACAGTTGTATAACATTCTGCAAGATTTGGGCTAAAACCAACTGAACCAGATTGTAAAAATCAATTCTCATAAAAAAAATGTCCTCACAAATTTAATCAATGAATGTTAAAATCATTGTGGATGAAATTGACTCATGTTATTCTAGAAAGTATTCCTTTAATCATAAATTGTTGCATATAAGCATTTTCAGACACCTGCATCAGATGTAAAAAGGGTACAAAAAGTATAAATGGCTCATAGTGAGCAATTACTTGTTATGGTCCATTGCTTTCTACCAAATTTAACCCTTAGAAAGCTGTGTAATTTTTAAAAAAAAAATCCGATTTTTGTGTTGTCTGCTTTCCCAAACCATAAGTATCTGCTTAATTTTGATGAGGAAAGATACTGAGGGTAGCAAACAGGTTAGATCACATATTAAATATTGGCTTGCAGATGTTTTCAAATTGGAGTCAATACAGTGTTTATAAACCAAATCAATCTAGCAATTAATTAGTGTATAAAGATATAATTGATAAATGATTTTATTTAATTTGTAAAACAGCAGAAGTTTCCATCAACATTTAACAATATCAGTGGAAAATATTTATTGGTCGAGTTAAAAAAAATATAAACAGGTGAGATAGGCTAAACGCAGCGGTAGGTAACTCTGATCAGAACCCCTATCTCAGGTATGGTAAAGGTCCAACTCTGTATATGGCAGAGTTAAAATCAAAGCGCTGATAGTGCTGAAGGACTAAGGTGCGTTTAAAGCAAAATAATTGAGGATACATTTTAAAAAGGTCTTTGGGCAACATCTAGAGGAAAACAGCTGCTCTTTTTACCACCATTACTATAATTATCATTTCTTTGAACAGAGACTGAACAAGAGTCTATTTTTCGAACATCTAGACATTTTACAATTTCTCATGAGGCATTAGTTGTAATTATATAAAGCAAAACAAAGCAAGCTCCGGACTACAGTCCTAGTCCCAAGAAGGTATTAGTCCGCACAGTGAAGGCCGATGTTTAATTAGTAATTGGGGTCAGACCACTGTTTGTGTATCAATAAAGTACCGTCCCTCAAAATGTGGTATGTAAATTCAATGACCTAAGGTGCTGACACACCCTTAGTCCAAAAATGTATGCAGGTAATATGGGCTAGATGCAATGGTAGGTAACTGAAAGAAGCCCTTATGGTATTGATTGATTGAATCAAGCCCAATGGACCTATACCAGCCATTAAAATAACCATTGAGATATCAATTTGGTTACTAACAATTAGTTAATTTCATGAACAATTCCTCATTTTGATTGGTTAACCCTTTACCAAACAATAACAACATTTCACCAGTTTGTTGCAGACAGCTCTGGAACACATCATGGGATAGCTAGAAATTGCTTGTAACAACCAATTTCTCCTTTTCCAACAATGTTTTCTACTCTATCAAAATATTTTCCAATTACATCACATTTTGAAATGTCGTCTGCAAACTTTCAATTTGGGACAGAAGAAAAGTAGGGATTTGGTAAAGGGTTAAAGAATTTAGTTCATGGCTCCATGAACAGAAAAGAAAAATTTAGAACTAGTTCAGAGGGCAAAAACAAATGTATACAAACATAATGACTTCAAAACAATTCTTAAATTTCTAGTTTTAACAACACAGTTATTTCAAGAGCTAAGAATCTGAAGTAAACATGCTAGAAAGTCCAACTGGGATTCAAACCCAGATCCTTCTTAGAAATACTAAGATGCTCTTACCAGTTGAGCTATCAGACCAAAACCTAGCATTTAATTGTTCCTATCAGATTCTATCATGGAAGTCAGTTTTTGTGCTATTTAACCCATATCTGTAGTGTGGCTAACCCTCATTAACCCAACCTTCCACATTTTCCAGTTTAAACCAATCATAGCCTATAGTATTCTGTAGTGTCTTGAGGAACCAAGACGTTAAAGCTTGATATTCCAAATTGAATCTAATGTGTTACAAGCTTCCCAAGTCAAAGGAGAATAAGCTGTCACTAGGATTGAACTGATAAATTCTTGAAAATTGCATGAAACCTCACTTAATGATTTGATCTTACGTCAATTTTTGTGCTTTCAATCGCAGGTCAGACATCAATGTAGATTCAGAGCAGTCATTTGATCGGTCTTTTGAGCATGAAGATGATGAAATGCTGATATATGTTACCAATTCGCGGACAAGCAAATTAGATTATTCCTCGGACTTTGACTACAACAACGAGCTTTTGGTAGATTCATCTCTTATGGTCACATATTTTACGGAAATATAAGCATGTTTCGTTGCCATAATGAATTGATTTTTACAGTTTTACATGTATTAGAGGACCAGGTTTGACTACTTTATGAAGCAATGTTGCGTTAAAAAACATTTTTTTTAATTTGGAAACGGTTTTAATGGAAAGAGAACGATTCAGTTTTGTTGAGAAATATACAAAGACAAAGCATGAATCTCCGTCATGAATGGCATTTTTCGTCAACAAAATTCCCTGCAGTTGATGACAAAATAGAAAAACAAATAAGGGATCTCTCAGGGGGAACACATACGTCATTTTATTCGTTTTGAGTTTGTATAATTCACACCGAAATTAACAGTTTCATTGTTTGTCTAATTTTCTACACCTTAATCTTAATATGTATCACTAAAAAATGAAAAAAACATCAATTTAAAGGAAATTTTGTTCTCATCGTCCTTTATTCTCTGTGAAAATCTATTGGATTAACGAAAATTGCATTAATTTTGGTTTGATTATCAGTACCCCAATTAGTGACTATTATCGGAGATAATCCTGTGCAAATAGGTACCTAGGGTGACGGATTATGTATGCGTTAATGGTCTCCGATAGTCGGATGGTCTATACCTATGGTGTCACTGATTAGCCTTATCTCTATACCTTAAAGGGTTAATGTAAACTGTATGCATTACCCGATGAACCCAACAACATATTGTATCTTAGAGGTTCTAACCATTCTTAGCCCAAATAATTGTATAGTGACTAATCCTTCAAAACCCATCCTATGTCAATTTATAATCTTAACTGTTGGTAGCCCATATTTCTATAAATTGTGACTAAACCTTCAAATCCCATCCCATCTCAACTTATTAGTTCTAACCCCTATGGCCTATTTGAACTGTTAAGTCCTGTGAAATCATGATTAAAGTACTGGATTCCATGGTTACCAGGTGAATGCCAGACACGGGTCAAACTGTTAATGTAAACTGTAAAGTCCTGTGTAACCATGATTATAGTACTGGATTCCATGGTTACCAGGTAAATTCCAGACACGAGTCATACTGGTAATGGTACATACGGGTTCAGTATGGAAGCACAATACATGCGCAAAATGAGGCAACTCCAAAACTGCTGCAGTTTGGGGGGCAACGAATCACCTCATCACCACACTTCCTCCAGTACCAGGATTACCAGCACATTGCTGTCTGATGCTGTTTCATATCCTTTTCCAAAGTAGTAAGTTTCAATACCTTTATGATCACTATGTCCTGTCATTTAAAAGATGCATTACCCGATGAAACCAACAACATAAAGTTTCTTAAAGGTTCTAACTATTCTTAGCCCAAATAATTACATAGTGACTACCCCTTCAAAGCCCATCCTATGTCAATTTATAATCTTAACTGTTGGTAACCCATATTTCTATAAATTGTGACTAAACCTTCAAATCCCATCCCATCTCAACTTATTAGTTCTAACCCCTATGGCCTATTTGAACTGTTAAGTCCTGTGTAATCATGATTAAAGTACTGGATTCTATGGTTACCAGGTGAATGCCAGACACGGGTCACTGTAAATGTAAACTGTAAAGTCCTGTGTAACCATGATTATAGTACTGGATTCCATGGTTACCAGGTGAATTCCAGTCACGGTTATACTGGTAGTGGTACATACAGGTTCAGTATGGAAGCACAATACATGCGCAAAATGAGGCGACTCCAAAACTGCTGCAGTTTGGGGGGCAACGAATCACCTCATCACCACACTTTCCCCAGTACCAGGATTACCAGCACATTGCTGTCTGATGCTGTTTCATATCCTATTCCAAAGTAGTAAGTTTCAATACCTATATGATCACTATGTCCTGTCATTTGAAAGATGCATTACCCGATGAAACCAACAACATAAAGTTTCTTAGAAGTTCTAACCATTCTTAGCCCAAACAATTGTATAGTGACTACCCCTTCAAAGCCAATCCTATGTCAATTTATAATCTTAACTGTTGGTAGCCCATATTTCTATAAATTGTGACTAAACCTTCAAATCCCATCCCATCTCAACTTATTAGTTCTAACCCCTATGGCCTATTTGAACTGTTAAGTCCTGTGTAACCAATGTTTAGTACTGGATTCCATGGTTACCAGGTGAATGCCAGACACGGGTCAAACTGTTAAAGGCCTAGTTTAGTCCTTCTTTAATTGACCCCCCCCCCAAAACCAATAACCAGATGCCCACCCGGTGTGATGACCAGCTGTGATAATTAATTGGGATTACGTAATACCATGTATAGCACTGTGTCAAACTGATGGGTTTCTTTTGACAATTTTTTTTAAAGAGGACATTTAAGCAGCAGAATTGATTTTTTTTTTCAATTAGGCTTCAAATATTTTTTTTTGGAAGTTTGAAAGGTTTTTTAGTAGTTTTTTTTTTTTTTCAATTTGTGCCTTATATAAAGATCATTTTACGTAATTATGACTTGCAGCATAGTTATAGTTCCTCTGTAGTATCATCATCATCATCATCATCATCATTATCATCAAAATCATCATCATCATCAACATTATCATCAAAATCATCATCATCATCATCAATGTTATAAGTATAACGAGTGCTAATTTATGGAGTAACTAACTTATTATTTTCTTCACATTTCTTAACAGTTTATTAAGAAAAATCTACTTATCTTGTAAGTCATTGTTTTAAATAAAGAAATCAAGAATTCAACATTTATTTCTTATTAATATTCCACATTATGAAAATTGAAGCAGAATGACATTTTTTTCTATGTAAGACTTGAAATATATTTTTGGAATTTTGGATGTTTTTTTAATAGGGGATCGTTTTTTTAATTTGTACCTTGAATATAGATTAATTTATGTAAGAATGACTTGCAGCAGGGAATGTTATAGTTCCTCTGAAGTATATCATCATCATCATCACCATAGTATATCATCATCATCATCCATTTTATAATTTTGACAAGTGCTAGTTCATTGAACAACTCATTATTTTTTTATATTTCTTGTCAGTTTATTAAGAAAAATCTGTTAATCATGTAAATCCTTGTTGTAGATAAAGAAAGCTATAACCAAACACGTATTTCTTATCAATATTCTACATCATGAGAAACCGAAGGGTTGGGGTATTGTATAATCTGACCACCCATTCCTTATCAAGTAATATACAGGAAATTTGTCCATGCTGTGGAACTGTATTGTTGCCCTGTAGGGTGCCCAGTGGGAGATAAGATACCAGATATTCCAAAGACTAGGCCTTTAAAGTAAACTGTCAAGTCCTGTGTAACCATGACTATAGTACTGGATTCCACGGTTACCAGGTGAATGCCAGACACGGGTCATACTGTTAATGTAAACTGTAAAGTCCTGTGTAACCATGATTATAGTACTGGATTCCATGGTTACCAGGTAAATGCCAGACAAGAGTCATACTGGTAATGGTACATACAGGTTCAGTATGGAAGCACAATACATGCGCAAAATGAGGCGACTCCAAAACTGCTGCAGTTTGGGGGGCAACAAATCACCTCATCACCATACTTCCCCCAGTACCAGGATTACCAGCATATTGCTGTCTGATGCTGTTTCATATCCTATTCCAAAGTAGATAGTTTCAATACCTATATTATGATCACTATGTCCTGTCATTTGAAAGATGCGTTACACAAAGAACCAAAAAACATAAAGTATCTTATAGTTTCTAACCATTTTTAGCCCAAATAATTGTATAGTGACTAACGCTTCAAAGCCCATCCTATCACAATTTTACTATTCTAATGGTTCTTAGACTAAATCATTGAATGATGACAAACCCTTCAAATAGTCAATCCTATCTTAATTCCATGATACTATTCTAAGCCCAAGTTATTGATGAGTGACTAACCCTTCAAAGCCCATCCTATGTCAATTCATAATTTTAACCGTTCTTAGCCCATATTTCTATAAATTGTGACTAAACATTCAAATCCCATCCCATCTCAACTTCATACTTCTAATAGTCCCTATGACCTATTTGAACAGTCCTGTGAAACCAAAAGTTTTGTACTGGATTCCATGATTACAAGGTGAATGCCAGTCACGAGTCATACTGTTAATGTAAACTGTAAAGTCCTGTGTAACCATGATTATAGTACTGGATTCCATGGTTACCAGGTAAATGCCAGACACGAGTCATACTGGTAATGGTACATACAGGTTTAGTATGGAAGCACAATACATGCGCAAAATGAGGCAACTCCAAAACTGCTGCAGTTTGGGGGGCAACGAATCACCTCACCACCACACTTCCCCCAGTACCAGGATTACCAGCATATTGCTGTCTCATGTGATTCCATCTCCTAAAAGAGTAGCATATCCTAACCTTGCCAAAACTATGAATGATCCCCCCTCTCTGACCTAATGCCATTGTTTAATACATTAGAAAAACTTTTTATTCAAATGGCAGCCTGTAATTGAAATCTATATATCTTCCCCCATTGCCCTTTACATGAAAGAAAAATTCCCATTAAGTAGAATAAACTATAAATTGATATATCCATTTAAGGAATGCTTGGCACCAGGGAAAAAAAAGGACCTGTTAAGCAAAATATCCTGAGTATTAGAAACATCCTACATTTCTACAGGTTTCTAGGTCCTATTAGACCAGGTGTATTTTTTGAACAGTAAAAATTCATCTCATTGTTTTGAGAGATGGCTTAAGTATGAGAAAATATCCTACACATTTAAATTGGAAAGCACTATTTTTATAAAGGGCAAGTAAAATCTAATCAAATTGACTCAAAATTTTGGAACTGTATGCCTTGCCCATCAGAACTCGCTTAAGAATTTGAATACCAAAGATAAAGAAAATCAATCTTTTAATACACATTGGTGGGATTCTACCACTCTGCAGTGCTGCAACCGGACAGTTTCTATCCCCCCTTCCGGCTGGGGGGTTCCCAGGTCATTTCCCGGTACTTTTTGTATCTGAACACCGCTACTCAGCTATTCTTGAAGTCATGTAAAAGTCAGAGTCTGCCAAGGCAAAACCCAGGCCATCCTAGCGATCCAAAAAAAGGCACCTGCTGCCTCATGAAAGCTTAAAGAAAACTCATCCTCTTCCTTATAAAAAGTCTTAATTATCTTTTAAAAAAAGTTCATATTGTATATGAAGAGACAGTGTTTGGTAAATGTATGGTCAGTGTTACCAGTTGAATGTCAGACATGGATAATACCGGTCAAGGTAAAACTAGGTTTAGTGTGGAAAGCACAATTTAATGCACTTAATTCCAAACATGCTGCTATTGCTTCAAGTTGCCGAGCTTCAGGTTGCCAAGCATCTGAATGCCAAGCAACTGAAAGCCACGGACCACACTTACTCCCCAAATACCAAGGTTACCAGCATACTTTTGTCTGATGCTTTATCATCTTCTATACACAAGAAGCAAGCCTATATATCCTAGACTAACAGGACAAGATAAATGCTTGAGTAGAAATTGAACTTAGGATTTAGAACTTTACGACTTGCCCATAAGAACTCACAGATCACTTAAGAATTTGAATACCAAAGATAAAAAAAATCTTAATACACATTGGTGGGATTCTACCACTCTGCAGTACTGCAACCGGACAGTTTCTATCCCCCCTTCCGGCTGGGGGGGTTCCCAGGTCATTTTCCGGTACTTTTTGTATCTAAACACCGCTACTCAGCTATTCTTGAAGTCATGTTAAAGTCAGAGTCTGCCAAGGCAAAACCCAGGCCATCCTAGCGATCCAAAAGAAGGCACCTGCTGCCCATGAAAGCTTAAAAGAAAACTCATCTTCGTTCATGACCTCAAAATTGAAAAAAAAGAAGAATTATGCAGGTAATTTCCCGGCACTTCTCATTTCTTAACATTGATGCAAGTTTCTGTCGTGTTTTTGAATGACACACAATCTCATTGTTTTGAGAGATGGCTTAAGTATAAGAAAATATCCTACATATTAAAATTGGAAAACGCACTTCTCATTTCTTAACATCACTACAATGATGCAAGATTCCCTATTTTAGAATTCCAGCAGACGAACACTTCTCTTCCCTGGTATATTTTTGAACAGTCAAAATTAATCTTATTGTTTAGAAAGATTTCCTAGGTATGAGAAAATATCCTACACATTTGAATTGGAAAATGTTTATTTAAAGGGCAAGTTAAATCTGATTGAAATTGCTTATTGAAAAAGGTCAAAAGTTCTAAGATCCTTTCAACTCTTACAAAAAGAAAAGGTGTTTATGTAGAACATACTTCAAGTGGTAGTGGATTCAACAATTGCTTGCTTAACAGACAGCAGCGATTTAGTACTGGTTGTCAAGTCACAGAGGCCTATACTGTACTTGGAAGAGCTAATTATTGCAACAAACCCTATCATTTTACCAAAGTATGTATGCTTTTAAGCAAAACTGATCGTATTGAAAGTTGAACGAGTCAAATCATGTTGCACCTTATATGTTCACATATCAAAACCAGTCCAAGAACTGCCCCCAAGGCCTTGAAATGGTGTCTCCATGCAAACGTTTCCTAAAGTTAATAACTATCCAGAATATTTATAACTGTTACAAATGCATCCAATCAATGAATGATTGGTGTATTAAGCTAAGGTCTTTTAGCTCGCATTATGATAATGTGGATAAATGTATACAAATTCATCCAAAAAAGAGAAAGAAATTCTAATGATATTGAAGGTAAAGGGTTCTAGCCTCGAATATATATGCATCAAATGAGTGGTCAAAAACACAGCATACCACATGGTAAGGATACTTATACCGCAGAAGATCAAAACTAAAGCATTATTTTCAAACCAAATATTCACCTATTCATGCTAATTCGGTCAAAGTGCACGGTGACCACCAAGTTTTAAGTCTTCAATGTTAGCCATTATAACCATAAATATCATGAACCATGATCTATTTTGCAAAATCGTGTCAAATAAACCAACCACAAATTGTAAATCTGCCTACACTCCCATCTCTTAAAAATGCACATTGGTGGGATCTTACCACACTGCAGTGCTGCAACCGGACAGTTTCTATCCCCCCTTCCGGCTGGGGGGGGTTCCCAGGTAATGACCCGGTACTTTTTGTATCTGAACACTGCTACAATGATGCAAAATTATGTATTTAAGAATTCCAGAAGACGAACACCTCTCTACCCTGGTATATTTTTGAACAGTCAAAATTAATCTTATTGTTTAGAAAGATATCCTAGGTATGAGAAAATATCCTACACTTGAATTGGAAAATGTTTATTTAAAGGCCAAGTTAAATCTGATTAAAATTTCTATTTGAAAAATGTCAAAAGTTCTAAGATCCTTTCTACTCTTACAAAAAGAAAAGGTGTTTATGTAGAACATACTTCAATACTTCAAGTGGTGGTGGATTCAACAATTGCTTGCTTAACAGACAGCAGCGATTTAGTACTGGTTGTCAAGTCACTGTGGCCTATACTGTACTTGGAAGAGCTAATTATTGCAACAAACCCTATCATTTTAGTAAAGTATGTATGCTTTTAAGCAAAACTGATCGTATTGAAAGTTGAACGAGTCAAATCATGTTGCACCTTATATGTTCACATATCAAAACCAGTCCAAGAACTGCCCTCAAGGCCTTGAAATGGTGTCTCCATGCAAACATTTCCTAAAGTTAATAACTATCCAGAATATTTATAACTGTTACAAATGCATCCAATCAATGAATGATTGGTGTATTAAGCTACGGTCTTTTAGCTCGCATTATGATGACATGGATAAATGTATACAAATTCATCCAAAAAAGAGAAAGAAATTCTAATGATATTGAAGGTAAAGGGTTCAAACCTCTAATATATATGCATCCAATGAGTGGTCAAAAACACAACATACCACATGGTAAGGATACTTATACCGCAGAAGATCAAAACTAAAACATTATTTTCAAACCAAATATTCATCTATCATGCTAATTCAGTCAAAGTGCACAGTGACCACCAAGTTTTAAGTCTTCAATGTTAGCCATTATAACCATAAATATCATGAACCATGATCTATTTTGCAAAATTGAGTCAAATAAACCAACCACCACTCGTAAATCTGCCTACACTCCCATCTCTTAAAAATGCACATTGGTGGGATCTTACCACTCTGCAGTGCTGCAACCGGACAATTTCTATTCCCCCCTTCCGGCTGGGGGGGTTCCCAGGTAACTCCTTGTACTTTTAGCCAACCTTATATTGCTGGAGTCCAGGCTTGCAAGAGCAAAACAAGCTATCCCAGCTATCAAAAAGAGGCATCCGCTGCCTCTTGGAAGCCTTAAAAACAATTGTCCTTATTCATCACATCCAAATTAAAAAGGAAAATGAACTATGAGAAAAAAACGTAGGAATGAAAGAAAACACAAAAGCATCAAACTCATTGAAGATGGTAATAAATCAATGTTATTTAGCCGCAATTTTTCACTCTGTTTTCCCATTAAAAAGAACTGTAACCTTCATTTAATTCTTAAATAGGTTTAAATGCAAAATCAATCATTAAACCTTTGCCCCAAGTCTTGTTCCTTAAGTCACCAAAAATGTTTTCAGAGCCCTTACAATAAGTCTTAATTTCCTTTGAAAAAAACCCCCACTAATATTGTATATGAAGAGACCGTCTGTGGTAAATGTATGGTCAGTGTTACCAGGTGAACGTCAGACATGGATAATACCGGTCAAGGTAGAACTGGGTTCAGTGTGGAAAGCACATTTAATGAATGCACTTAATTCCAAACATGCTGCTATTGTTTCAGGTTGCCGTAACTGATTGTCACGGACCACACTTCCTACCCAAATACCAAGGTTACCAGCATACTTTTGTCTGATGCTTTATCATCTCCTATACACAAGAAACAAGCCTATAGATCCCAGACATACAGGACAAGATAAATGCTTAGAATTGAACTTAAGTTTTAAAACTGTATGTACCTTGCTGAAGAGAACTTGCAGACAACTTTGACTTAAAGCAATGAATTGAAAGCTCTTATCAAATTCCACTTGAAAAATTAAAAAAAGAAAGCCATGGCAAACCAAAAGTCATCCCGGCTATCCCAAATAGAGGCATCTGTTACCTCTTGGATGCCTAAAGAAAACTTCTCCATGCATGTTATCCCTATGGTAGAAGTAATAACTACAGAAAAAAATGGTTTAAATATGGAAATGCTTAAGCCAAATCAGACATTGAAATGAAAGCAATATAAGCAGACATTAACCTGAGATTATTCATTCTTGCACTGACCAACTCATAAGGTTTGGTGTTTTCCATTTGAAAAACGAAAATCAAAAAGATTTCCGATTCTTGCAACATGAAAAAAGAAGAAAAAGAGTTATGTAGAAATTGCTTTTAAGTGGTGATTGAGATAACAGTTATTTGCTATAAATATAGAAGCCATCTAGTACTGGTTTTCAAGTCACAGTGGCAAACACTGCACTTTTATAGCTCCAAAATGTTAAGAAGAAACCTTAGCTTTTAATGAATTGTGAGTGTTTGTAGTTTCTAAGCTTAATTGACTATTTGAAGTGTAAAAGAATCAACTAAATAAGCACCTAACATGTTTGCAGTTTAAAACCAGTCCAAGAACTGCCCCCAAGGCCTTGAAATAATTTCTCCATGCAAACATTACCTAACAAGTAAGAATTGTACATTTTGAAACATTAACCATTTATGCATCAAATGAGATGTCAGAAAGACATCATCATGGATATCTAAACAACAGAAATATGAATAAACCATGAAATTATTGAACCCGACCTATACTTCAACTACTTTAACTCCTTCCAATCAAAACAACCACCACTTGTGAAGCAATCTACAGTCCTATCTTTAAAAAAAACCCACATCTATATACAAACATATTTTTTTTTTTTTTTTTTTTTTTTTTTTTTTTTTTTTTTTTTTTTTTTACTACTACTACTACTACTACTATATATATATTAACTATATATATTATATAAGTTTTGGCCACCTGAGATTCCTCCAGATCTTGTTAGAGTCAAAGCATGCCATCCCAGCTATCCCGAAAATAGGCATCTGTTGCCTTCTGGATGCCGTAAGAAAAGCAGTAAGCCGTCATCTTCAACCAAGACCTTTCAGAATCTTTACCTAACTATTATTAACAAAATATTTTCTTTATAGGGAAAAGTGTTTTTTAAAAGAAATTGATTTTTCTAATGAAATTATTAAAAGAAAGAATAAATGATGAAATTACTAAAGAAATTAAACCAAGGAGTTTAGAGACAACCTTTTGTCAACTCTCCTTCCCAAAATGAGACGTCCGCCGCCTCCTGGAAGGATAAATCAACATCAAGGCATGTCCCCAAATCCAACCTATACCTTGAGGTTCTGACTGACGATGAGTAAGTAGAGCAAAATCCCTCCCTGCCCTCCCAAAATGAGACGTCCGCCGCCTCTTGGAAAGCAACAGAAAAACTCAGCTCTACATCTGATGAAACGAAAGATGCATCCTGCAACTCCTCATAGAAGGAGGAGGAGAACGTCAGTTCTCCTTCACCCCCTACGAAAGAGTGGGGGAACACGGAATCGAGGCTCAGGTCTATCAAACCATCTGCCTCCTCTCTGTGCTCCCAGAAAACCTCATCATCAACCAGAGACTCAATCCTTAAACTCGGCTTTCTCATTGGACCATCTACTGACGTTCCTTCATCCTCTGAACTGAAATCTAAATTAAACCTCACCAGGTGGCCAAAACACCGATGGAGAAAAGCCTTCAGCTCATTCCAACCTAACAGAAACTTCTCCCTCACATACTTGATAAACTCCATAATTTCACTGGTATTATTTCGTATGTATATCTGAAAATAGAAAAAACAAAAACATTTTTAGTCATAAGACATAACCAATTTAAATGAACAATATACATGTACATATCTATAAATATTAAACAATGGTCTGAAGTTGTAATATCTTTTGGGAATCTTCTACAGGCTATCCTTTATTCATTTATATGTGTTTTACATAGCATCAACATTATTTCAGTTGTGCTTCCATTCTTAATGATGGAGGAATAACACATACTCAACTACCTTAAGAGTAGAACAGTCAGTATTCCTTACGTCAGTCCAGTTACAGCATCCCTTGAAAATCCTAAAACATGTACTTTCACTAAGGACTGTTTCTTTATCAACTTTGTAACACTTTCAGTAAACTCTAGAAACTTCAGAGAGGGAGAAAACACTGGCAAGAGTTATTCATCTTTTACTTGCAATTGCTTTTAATGTAGATCACAAATATTATATATACACCTTTCACATAAACAACTGCCGTCCTTCTGATTTTGCTTTGAATTTAGACCAGTCACAAAATCACAAATAAGGGAACTCGTTAAAATACAACAACAAAGCTTACTTTCTGTTCCAATGCTTTCACACAAATTATAAAAGTATTTTTCATTTGAATCTGACAATTCTGTCTGCTGTTGCTTTTTAAAGAAGAAATAAAAAATATGAAGAATGGATTCCATCAAAAGTTCTTAATATACAACCATAGGTGGGCAAGCTTTTGTATTTAGACAGACATTAATCCTATGGTAGTCCATTTATCCCTGCCAGGAAAACTAGCAATTTATTGGTAATTGGTAAAATGATTGAAGACAGTATCTTTAAAATGCTCATCATACAATCTTCCTTATCATGTGATTGGTATAACGGTATATTTGTTGAGTTTCCTTCTATCATCAAATAAGTTAAATGTTGTTGTTTTTGTTCTATATCCTGTTAATCGTGTTGCATGGATGCATACATCATTTCCGTCAAATGAAATGGTGGAGTGAGGAGTAAAACAAACAGCGTGGATATTAATAGTGAATATTAATTAATATCGATTAAATAAGTTAAATCTTGCTTAATTAGTCTTCTTGGAGATCAAAGTGTTTCATGATGTGTGAAAAGAGAGCAGGGGATTTTTCTACCCTTATTGATTTCTACACCCTTTAGACAGCTTTTCTGAATATGCAGACAATTTAAACATATATTCTTCTAGTTGGGGAAAAATACGGCAATGATTCTAAAACAAAAACTCAGCCTGTAATTGGATGAATATGATATATCAAATTAGGAATTTCAACATCTAATATTATAATAATTAACACAATTCTTAAGAGGGTGTGGTATCATTCATCGGTGTATGATTAATCTGTACAATCATCAAAAAGTAGATGCGACTATAAGTCGAGTCAACGCTGAATTCCCCTAATCTTACATCAAAGTAGGGGGTGCGTCTTATAGACAAGGGTGACTTATAGTCGAGTATATACGGTAACCCATGTTCTATTTATAGATTTAAACTCCAAGTAAGGAGTGAGTAAATTTTATTATGTTTTTTATATATGGGTTTTACATCACATCAACATTATTTCAGTTATGTAGCGATGCCCGACTCTTAATGATGGAGGAAGACCCATACTCAACTGCCCATAAGGGCTGGTCAAGGCGGGTAGAACCATCGGCATTCCGTAAGTCAGTCGGAAGACTGCCTCTCATGAAAATCCATATCCCTCTCAGGATTTGAACCCACGCGGAGAGGGGCCTTGTGATTTCAAGTTCTGTACTCTAACCACTAGGCCACGGAGGCCCCCGAGTAAATTTTATCGATAGTTCTCCCAGCATGTGTACCTAATGCTTTACCATTTAAACTAGGTGAGTGTATACATACATTCATTGCCAGAAGGCGGCGATCATATTTGTAGGAGCTTTTGGTTAGTGCATATGGGGAAAGGGATGCTATATTGAATTTTGTTTCCATTATTTAGAAAAAAATTCATAACAGAGGCTTTTATCTTATTACTTCTATACCTTTCCTACTTTTTTCATTGTTTCAAAAAATGTTTAAAGTTTGATTTTGTGTTCTTAAAAAGTTTTATTAAGAGAATTAGTTTGAAATAAGATCTATTTCTAACAATAACAGGTCCATTTTTCAGCCTGTATCTCGTTTAGTTAGCCTGAAAATCGGTATTCTTTATCAATAATATGTTATCGAGTGCCAGTCCAATGTGTAAACTCGTCTGACGAGTTATTTTAGGCTTGCTCTATGATTAATATTCTAAAACCCTATATTTCATAACGTAATCTACGAGGTGGCAGTCTAACCATTTGACCAATGAAAAGCGTCTACAGGTGCTCGTATCATCTCAACTGTTAAATCGCTTTTGTTAAAAGTCCGACCCTGTTTATTCCCTCAAACAGTTCTTTTAACTGCTTAAGCATTGATTGTATATAGTTGTTTATAATTAAATGATAATTAATATATGCAGCGATTCAGTCTTTTGTCCATCGCCTATAAATTCCATTTTGATCGACGAAAATACAAAAGAAAACGACAGGTGTTACCATCTTAGTGCCGATGAAAAAGCGGGTTTCAGCCTTTAGGCATAATTATCGACATTCTATCCTTTAAATCGCCTACTTTCTTTCGGTAAAGTAACATTTCACAATCAGGAAGTATTTATACAGATGCTTTTATTGTTATATTGTTAAAAGCAAAAAGATAATCACTAAAACACTTCGATCTTTTCTTATGTGATTCGTCCCATATTACGTTCGTACCGTACATTTAATTTTAGGACACTTGGCGCGATAGTATCAACAACTGCTTCGTTGTAACGAATTTCTCATTCCGTCACAATGATTTCCCAAACAATCATAAAAATGACAAGTTTCGGGTCAATCAGTTTAATGATAGTTGGTAGTCATTTAAAGAAAATGATTAATAGTGCAGCTTCCATGAACATTTTCCTTGATTAAGTTTTTTTTTTTGGTATATGATAATTTAATTATCCAATTTGTAAGCATAAACTGACACCAATTACAAAGTATGACAAATAATATACAGAAATTGCTTGTATTGAACAGTTTGTTCTTTTGCCTCCTCAATAGATTCTAGCTTCTGCTGCAAGTATATTATCGCGTGTTCGTTGACATCTGACTTCCAAATTCAATATCTTTAAACAAGCAGTTTCCAATACATATTTTGTGTTGGCAAACAATGAAAACATTTACAGACAACTTTCATAAAAGTTTATAAAGACTCAGTTTCTATATGGGTTTGCTGGTTAAATTCTTCTGTTGCATATTTCTTAACACATTTGTTCATATTGAAATTAGATAGTTTTCCAAATTGAAAACACCTGCACAAAATTAATATTGTGAATATTGGATGAAGCCATATTGATAAACGGTAAAGATAAGTATTAAAAGCCATATCTTGTTTTGTTACAATGTCTTTAAAGTTGCTGGTTCCATAATGTCATTAGCCGAGTAACAGGCTCTTTCTAATGGGTTTGAATGACTAGATAGGTTTGTACCTATAATAAATAAATTTCTATTCTATTCCTTTCATGTTTTGTTGGATGTTTTGTTTAGGTAGCAAAATCAAAATAATTTTCGCGGGCGACTTTGAGGCTTGCATCAATTTTCTTTTGTGTGTAAGTGATATTTCTTTAAAAAGTGTGCATGCGGTTGGACGCCCTAGGGTTGGGGAAAAGCATTGGAGTTATTGATTTTCACGCCTTTGGAATGCAATTGTAGGTAGACTTTCTATTTGGACTGTCAACTGTGTCATATCAAAGCCGAATGTTTGCAGACTGGTAATTCTGTATATGGGATTTTTCGTTAATATTGACCTCACATATGTCACAACAAACTGAATAAACCATGTCCGAACTATTAGAAATGTTCAATTTTCTATATGTCCAAAATAAGGAACATTAAATGAATTATTTTGTCAAATAATTAATGGTGTCCGGACATTAAGGGTGACCAAACATATAGGGTAATTACGGTATAATCAGATCTCACCACCCAGGCATTTGCCATTGGTTAACAAGAAAAAAAAAGTACTATTGATACATAGGATGTTAGGATGTTAGGATATATCTTCGCTGAAGGTTAACCCTTTACCAAACGCCAAACATTTGACTCCCATGTTGCAAGAGTTTGCAGACTACATTTCGAAATGTGATGAAATTGAAAGAATAATCTTCTGCTATGGCAGAAAAAATTGTAAGAAAAGGAGAAATTCCTCTATATATTTTCCTTTAATGTTTTCAAGAGTCGTCTGCATCAAACTGGTCAAGTGTTGTTATTGTTAGGTAATGGGTTCAGAAAGGTATCTTGGTTAATGACAGTACTTTTATGTGCATCACCTGATTTTCTAACCAGGTGACCATCACTTGATTATCAGATCAAGCATCACTTTTTTTAGACATCACTTTAACATAAACAATGGAGTCAGATTGTGCACCACATAATTTGTGAAAATAGTACTTTTAAACATTACTTATAAATAGTGTAGGCATTATACTGTCATGAAAATGTGAAGTTTTTTGTGGTTATTCTTAAATAATTAATAACTTACAGACAGTTTTGCAGAATTTCTGAGCCATAGTATACTTTTAAGCTTCATCATGATTTCATTAGTGGACCAGCAAACTTAAAATTTGGAAGAAATACTTGTTGTTCCTATGAGCAATTCATCCTTTGTCGCAATGGTTTCTAGCCACTATCAAAAAGAAACCGACTTCTTAATATGTATCGTAAATCAAAAGACATGCATTGCATATCAGATATTGTTAATCAAATGAACAACATTTTGTATCGTACTAATTGTAAAGAAAACAGCCACCCTATTCTACATTGTAAATCACACATCTCACATTGCAGTTTGTAAATGGTTTGTATTTTTATCATGAATTGAGCGTTAACCATGGGAACTCATACAATAGCACTGTTGTAAAACATGACCTAAGGAGGCTGTGTGACGAATTAAAAATGTATATTACTAATGATAACTTGTAAACATTAATTATATGTTTTCACTCACAAGTGATCGAATAAATAACAGTCAGGAATGTCCCAATGCAAATTCACTTTCTTTAAAATTATGCAGTTTTCCCATAGAAATATGCAGGATTTTTCTTTCCAATTTGGCAAAGACCACATGATCTTTCCCCTAATTACCTAATTTCACTATATAAAAAGGGTATTAAGTTTCTTCCCTCAGAGTGTCAAAAACGCCTGATGAACTATTGGGGCACTATAATCTTAAAATGAAAATCGAAATATCTACAAAAAAAAAAAATTTGATACAGTCAATTAGTTCTGTGTACATAATTCATCTAATATCATTATAAGTATAACAAATTTTCTCCACACACAATTTATTTCACTATATATTGTGATACCTTACTGATGATGGTGATCAAGTGTATCAATGATAAAATTATCATTTTTTCACAGTTTTTAGACAACTGCAGCATACGAGTTTCCGGTAATCTAGAGAACTACGCTTGAGAAGAATATTGACACGTAATAAGACTATCACAACATTTTCTCAACCATCTGGGCCACGCAGGACCACTGATTTTATAACACATAAATATGACATTAATTTTGAAGCTATCAACGTCCGAGGATTTCATTTATTACAAACACTATCTCATTTCATTGAATTGAATTCTTAGTAGCTTAAATTCTTAAAAGTTTTTTTCCCCATACTAAAGGTGGATATTTTCTAACACTTTCAATTCGGAAAGATAGAAAACAATTAGCTAATCAAATAGTTTTATGACAATGGTTTATTGAAAGTGGTAGTTGCCTAACACATCAGTCTTGATTGGTTGGTAATTATCTGACTATAGTTTAAGCCATGCTTACTCCACGACCTTATTTCTTATTGTTTGCGAGAGGCCGTAGCCTATTGATTAAAGTAGAATAATCACTGAAATTGTTTTATTTGGAAACCAAAACATTGGTCTAACTTGATATATGAAAAAAGTACATTTTCATAATCCCATAAGGATGGGAATCAATTGAAGTTAAAACAAAATAAAGGGTAAAGCTATTGACTTTGTTTTGAATTGACCGAATGTGTTTGACACTTTCGTTTTTAATTTGTGATCATACAAGTGTCCTTAAGGAACTTCATTCAATTTCAGATTATTCCAAAAAATCCTACCTTTGAAAGGGAGAATAAGTTGCCCTGAGGGTAATTGAATCAAAAAGGCGATTATGTGTTGTAATCAACAACATCTGGGACATTTTATCACCATGAGCAGTTTGGTTGGTTTGTTTGTTTGGACTGAAGTTAATTTAAGGTAGTTTTCATTTCATTTTCAAACATGCTAATTATTGTGATATGGTGAATATTTAACCAACCATGGTTCATAATGTACAAGCTGAGAGACCTAATAAAGGACCCTGCATTTGTTTATATGGGGTTTAAATTAACACTGTGTCAATAATATTTCAGTCATTTTACGGCTTTCCTAAATCTTACATATTCTAGGCAGGGCTCTGCAGTGTCTTACCCAAAGACATTCCCACAAAAAATCAAGTGCTGCAGGTGAGAAATAAACACGGGACCGGGGTGTTACAATTCCTACACCATTGCCATTTGGTCACACAGGTCCCCAAAACATGTCCCCAAAACACCCTATAACAGGCAATATCAATTTTGTTAGAATGGTTTTTATGCAGTATCAACAACTTTTTAGTTATTTGTAACGACTTTAATAGATCTACCAGTATTAGGCTAGGGCTCTGAAGCAACTTGGCAAAGGCCACTCCCATGAAGCCAGGGTTGTTGGTGGAGTTCAAACCCAGGACTACAAGTTATAAGTCTGCTATTCTATAAAAGGTGTGACACCACTGTTTAATTATACTTCGAGGTAGTTGTACCCTAAGATGAAGTTCTTAAAAATTTGAAATGCAACCTTGTATGCTAAGCATTGGCCTAAAAGATACATTGGGATCCCTCAGTTAATGCAAGTTTTTTCATTTTATGATGCATTAAGATAAATGAATGATTTTAATTTACACAGTATACTTTTTCAATTAGTATGTCCCCTAATCACAGGTACAAACCCATAACCCTTGCGGTCAGTGGGCTAACCTTTCACCCCTAATCAATTTTCATTGATCTAGCTGAGTAAACAACTCATTCTATATTCTATATATATTCTATAAATAATTTGCAGCAGACAGTATTTTAAGACAAAATATCAGTATAAAGGTGTTTATAAATACAGCATATTAA
>OX401422.1:17423854-17457805 GCA_947846245.1 Cerastoderma edule | reverse complement strand
TATTATGTTAATTTTGATGCTTTCGATCGCAGGTCAGACATCAATGTAGATTCAGAGCAGTCACTTGATCGGTCTTTTGAGCAGGAAGATGATGAAATGCTGATAAATCTTACCAATTCGCGGACAAGCAAATTAGATGATTCCTCGGACAACAACGAGCTTTTGGTAGATTCACAACCCATGGACACATATTTTACAGAAATATAAGCATGTTTTGCTGCCATAATGAATTGATTTTTACAGTTTTACTTGTATTAGAGGACCAGGTTTGACTTTTTTATGAAGCAATATTGCGTTGAAAAACATTCTTTTTTAATTTAAATGGTAAGTAAAAGACCTGGGACATATTGGTATCCTAAGAGCTCACCTTGAGTAGCATTTTCTCAAGTGCACTGACAACTATTCCATTGGTGATTCTTTTTCCTATTAACATAATTTGAAACCATGTATTATGTTTATGATTTGGGTTCTACTCTATATCAAGGTACTATAAAAAAAAATCCTTGATTTGAAGAAAAAATAGATAAGTAGCATACCATCTGTTATGTTGTCCGAAGGTTTGCCCTCTTCCTTCAAAAACTCCAGTCTGGAGAGTATCCAATCAGGCAGCGGTTCATCTGTAAATATAAATGTGCAAAGTGTGTTTTCTCTTTTAGATACAAATCTTAACCCATTACCAAACCACAACCACATTTGACCAGTTTGTTGCAGATAACTCTGGAATACGAGCAATTTCTTCTTTTCCCACGTTTTCTGTCCTATCAGAACATTATTATTCAATTTCATTACATCTGGATATGAAGTCTGCAAACTCTTTCAATTTGGGACAATAGAAAATGTAGCATTTGGTAAAGGGTTAAAGGATCCCCAGATAAAGAGTCAAGAAATTGTCTTGTGACAGTATTAGGGTTTATGAATAAATACTACTTCTACTGTCTCGCTGTAGAAGCCTGCTTTTATTGGCGATGCGGTAGAGTAGTTGGCATTCTCTCGAAGTTGAGCAACATGCATCGTGGTTTGTACGTCGATCTGTGACCTGCGATCGCTTTACTCAGAGAGGGACCCGATACACGTTACAAAATCAGTGGCAGAGGTGGGATTTGGTTTGATATCACCATCATTCCCGTACCCTTAGTTGTTAGTCGCAAGTTCTCGATCTTTGGATCTGCTATGTGGCAGTGTTAATAGTGGCAGTAGTACCTTCTTGAAGAAAGAATAGTCAGTAACTGCCCATATATATCTTTGTGACATGAGTGACTTCAGGATGCAGTCAAGAGAAAGGTTTGAGAAATGGGACGGTAACAGGGTTTATGATATACTATAAAATACTATAAATACTACTTCTACAGTCTCGCAGTAGAAGCCTGCTTTTATAGGTGATGCGGCAGAGTGGTTGGCTTTCTATCGAAGTTAGGCAACGTACATGGCGGTTAGTACCTGGATGGTGACCGAGATGGCTCAACTCCGAGAGGGACCTGATACAGGTTACAGTCTTGTTATAATTAAATACCCTAACAAATTATCTCAAACCATCTTAAATGAAGATATCATACACATCACTAATAATGATGAAGAAACATCATCCTTACTATCAGATAAGGAAATGAATTGTATGCATCCTAAACTATTTGTTTGAAATTAACATGTTATTATTATTGAAAAGAAATATGTAACATGATAGTAGAGCACATGGTTATGTTTTCTACTTTTCTTGTATTTAAAGAGTGTATGAGAGTATGGGCCTATGTTTGTCTCCTTGAAACAATTATTGATGGGCCTTTTAGGACCGTCTATACTGTCGTATGGAGCAGGTTACTCCTGGTTTGCAAACACTCTGTGTTTTGAGCTAGGAACCACTTTGGCGGTTTATTGGATTATTTTTGTCAATCGCGACGTTTCTGCGCATGCAGGTGCGTATGACAAACACATCGGGTGAGATCGAGTTAAATTGCTTTTTACTTTGTTTGAGTTGTACAAAAAAAAAACAAGGCAAAACTTACTCATTTATTCAATAATGTCTTCTTATTTCTGTATCTGCTTTTTATGCATACAATGAAAAAAAACGTGGTTTGACATTATGTTGTTGTAGCATCCTGATTAAAATTACAACAAAACCTTTACTATAGTCATACTCAAACTCTACCAGGCGCCAAATGAAGTTGTACTTAAGTCTTGAGAAAAGTTACTCAGCTATCGTTTTTGTTGTATAAAAGTATCGGTGGTATTGTTTTATCCTTACATTTAACTTGAACAAGTGAACATGAAATAAGCTAAATTATCACAAGCCTTTGTATGAGGGCCTCCCTGTATTCTATACTATTATTTCTTTATGGTATGCCTATACCTAAATAATCCCTAAAAACCGTTGTACAGTGAAAATATTTATTGAAGTGAGATATTTATGTCATGGTTTAAAATCTTGATAAAAACTTATTTAGACGCATTTACAGCAGGCGATCTTCATACGACAATTCATTTGTCATGACATATTTAATATCAATTTGTGTTCAAAGATTTTGACATTTTTGGTTTATTCATATCGAAATGACGAATTTATAGCTATATAGTGCACGTATATCCGATGCCAAGTATACGAAAAAAGGAGAGGTTTTTCTCCTGTTCTTACAATATTGTCTATTGTGTCACAACATAAACTGATGTCTGCTTTTCTTTTGAGTTCAAAAAGATTTAACATCTGATGTCTGTTAAAGGTTTAATATAGGTATAACTAAGAAAAAACAAATTTTAAGTACAAATAAGGTTTCTAGTTAAGGATTCTTGCTGAAAACGACTATCTTGACACTTGAATTAACACTAGTCTATTGACACTTAAATAGTAAACTTAATATCTATAGTTAAAATTTTGTCTGTCTTCTTTTTTCATCCGAGTTCTAGCAACAAGGCCCATCTCTCAGTACTATCAGTACTTTGATAATATTATGCTGGACAAAGTTGTACAAATAAAATACTAAGATGATGGAATAAACAAACCAATTTACCTTCTGTAGGAAATGAGGGATCTTGAAGATCTTTATTCTGTAGGATATAGGTCTGGAAGTTCTCAACCACTGAGTCATAATCCTCTATCTTTAGGTCTTCAGCCTCCTTCGAAAAAGCTCGAGCGGAACAAACCTGTGAAATTAATTCAACTGAATCATTAGACCTTGAGCCAGAAAAAGCCCTGACCTTTGGGCCTTAAATGGCCCCGCCCTCGGGGCTTATCAGTTTAACAAAGCCTTATATAGGAAAATATTTAAAAATCCTTTTCTCTAGAGCAATGAGGCCTAGAGCTTTGATATTTGGTACGAAACATCATCTTTTGGTCCTCCACCAAGCTTGTTAATATTATGACCGCTTGGCCCAAAATGGCCCTGCCCTAGGGGCTTATGAGTTTTACATTGCCTTAAATATGTTGATTTTTTTTGTTTCATCTTTATTTTCTTAAGATCCATTTGAGCTAGAGTTTTGATTTTTGGTAAGTAGCATTATTTATTGGTCCTCTTTAAATTTTGATAAGATGATGCCATTTGGGCCTTTAATGGCCCTGCCTTGGGGGCTTATCAGTTTAATATAGCCTTATATAGGAAAATATTTAAAGATCTTCTTTTCTGGAGTGATAAGGCCTTACGCTTTGATATTTGGTATGCAGCATCACATTCAGGTCTTCTACCAAATCTGTTCAAATCATGATCCTCGGATCTAGGGGCTTATCAGCCTTATATAAAAAAGTCTTTTCAATTTTCTAGAGCTATATATTGCCAAGAGCTTGGATGTTTGGTATGTAGCATCATCTACTGTTCCTCTACAGAGTGTTTTATTCAAATCATGACCACTGGGCCTTCAGTTGTCACGCCGTACCGGCTTATCAGTTATACATAGCAGTTTATAAGAACATTTTCAATAATCATCTTCTCCAGAGCCACCAGGCCTAGAACTTTGATATTAGGTATGTAGCATCATCTATTGGTCCTCCACCAAGTTCGTTTTAATCATGACTCCCTGGGCCTATAATGTTTATGTCCTATGGGCTAATCAATTATACTTAGTAGTATGTAAGAAAATATTTGATAATCTTCTTCTCTGGAGCCATATTGCCTAGAGCTTTAATGTTTGATGTGTAGCATCATCTATTGGTCCTCTACAAAGATTATTTTAATCATGACCCCCTGGCCTAACATGGCCCCATCCTAGCTGCATATATCACTTTAACATAGCAGTATATAAGAAAATATTAAAAAATCATCGTCTTTCTTGTTGTTCTCTATCAACATTGATCAAATTATGACACCTGGGCATAAAATGGCTCCCAACCCCACCCCAGGGACATATCAATTTAACGCAAATGTATATAAGAAAATCTTTAAAAGTCTTCTCCTCTGCAGCCAATTAGCCTTGATTTTATATTTAGTATTGTGTAGCATGCTTTTGTGGTCTTCCACTAAGTTTGTTCAAAAGACAGCAAGGCTAAAAACTGCCCAAAAGGAAATGTTTGAAAATCTTCAATATGTTATTCATTCATGACCCATTGTCCCTCCCTATTTTAGTAATAATTAATTATCAATACTAGTTTTATACAAGTGCCCAGATAAGTGTTTTGTTTGTATATATTACAACGTCTTTTTGCCATTTAAACAGTCAATCAGTTAAAATACAGCAACAATTGATTCTATGGGTCCATGCGGGGTTAAAACAATTACATGTATATGGCTAGGAAAAGCGCCTTCCTGAAATTTTGCAAGCACATTCCATCATTATCTGCGAATGTGGGACAATTATGAAGTAACTTTTATCCCTTATCCAAGCCAATATCACCTAATTTTTTATGGGTTTTACATCACATCAACATTATTTCAGTTATGTAGCGATGTCTGTCTCTTAATGATGGAGGAAGACCCCATACTTAACTGCCCACAAGGGCTGGTCAAGGTGGGTAGAACCATCGGCATTGAAAATTACGGAACAAAACACCGATGATGCCAGTTGTTCAGTTATATTTTTGACTGCTGAGGAGAAGATTTTTACTATTTTCTTACTTACATTTATGTAAAACTGATATGCCTGGGGAGTTTAATCCCCAGGTGTCATGCCTTGAACAATATTGATAGAGGACAACAAGAGAGATGAAGATTTATAAAGTTTTTCTTATATACTGCTATGTAAAACTGATATGCAGATACATGTCAGGTGGGCCATGCTGGGCCAGGGGTCATGATTTTAATTGTAAATTCCAATCTCTAACAGAAAGGAAATAATCAATTAAATAATTATACAGACAGTCTCAAAAAGCTGTCTAAAGAGTGTTGATGTGAAGATATTTAAAGATTTTCTTGTGAACTGCTATTTATAACTAATAAGCCCCCTTGGGCGGGCCATTAAAGGTCAAGCGGTCATGATTGAATTAATCTAAGTAGAGGACCAGTAGGTGATGCTACATACAAATTATCAAAGCTCTGGGCAATAGTGCTCCATAGAAGAAGATTATTAGAGATTTCTTACATACTGCCATGTATAACTGATAAGCCCATAGGGTATGAACATTGTCGGCCAAGAGGTCATGAATTGAACAAACTTTGTAGAGGATCAGCAGATGATGCTACATACCAAATATCAAAGCCCTAGGCAATGTGGCTCCAGAAATTTCTAAAAATTTTATTATATAAGTCTATCTAGAACTGATAAGCCACCTAGGGCAGGGCCATTTTAAACTCTGTGGTCATGATATGAACAACTTTGGCAGAGGATCAGAAAATAATGCTACATACCAAATACCAAAGCTTAATGCCTTATGGCTCCAGAAAAGACGATTTTAAAATATTGTCCCATATAAGGCTTTGATAAACTGATAAGCCCAAGGGGCAGGGCCACTTAAGGCCGAAAGGTCATCATCCTATCAAAATTTGCAGAGTACCAATCGATGATGCTACATACCAATAATAAAACTCTAGGTCAACTGAACCTTAAGATGTTTAAACCTTTTTTTTTATAATAAAGGCAATGTAAAACTGATAAGCCCAAAGGGCGGGGCCATTTTTGGCCAAAGGGTTACGATTTTCACAAGCTTAGTAGATGATGTTTCATACTAAATATCAAAGCTCTAGGCCTCATTGCTCTAGAAAAAAGAGGATTTTAAATATTTACCTTTATAAGGCTATGTTAAACTGATAAGCCCCTTGGGCGGGACCATTTAAGGCCCAAAGGTCATCATCTTATCAATATTTGAAGAGGACTAAAAGATAATGCTACATACCAAAAATCAAAGCTCTAGCTCAAATGGATCTTAAGAAAACGAAGATGTTTAAACCTTTTTATACATAATTATGGCAATGTAAAACTGATAAGCACCTAGGGCGGGGCCATTTTTGACGCAGCGGTCATGATTTTAACAAACTTGATAGAGGACCAGTATTTGATGCTACATACCAAATATCAAAGCTCTAGGACATATGGATCGAGAGGAAAATATTTTTTAAAGATTTTCTCATATAGGCTATAATTTACTGATAAGCCCATCTTCAAAGTCCCATAACTCCGTAAAGCCCCAACGGAACTTTACAATCTTTCGTCTGTTTATGCCCTATATCCCAAGGTTCAAGAAAAACATAACCTTCAAAATTCCCCCTGGGGGGGAGCAAAAGTGTTCTTGCCTCATGGCCTAATAAAACACACAATTTTGTAAAGATCTTGTTAAAGGTGCTTGTTCACAGTAGAGACAGTTTGCAATTCAAAATAAAATGTTGATGAAATGGAAAAGCGTTGAAACAATACCCTATATTGGTATTATACTTAATGAAAAATAGGCACTGAACCCAATTAATTCAGAATTAGGCAATATATCTATGCATGCATAAGTGGTGTGTGGTGATTGTCAAAACTGTTGTAACACTTTGAGATCTGGCCTGGGTTTCACGAAACATCTCAATTTGAGTACGTCCTCAACCTCAGATTTTCACTCGGCTGAGATTTCTCAACTTGTGCGTTTCACGTAAAATCTCAACCTCAATTTGAGGCTCCTCAGCTGAGGAACAATTTGAGTAGGATTTTACGGTGCTTAAGCGGCCCAATATCTAGCAATTTCTTGTGAGGGATGAGGACGAAATCCTTTGTTTTGAAATCTCTTACCCATATTACCAATGTGTATTGTTTTATGATTGTTAATTTTAAGATAAGTGAATGAAAATTGCCAGTATATCATTTTCAAAGTAGTTTTTACTGACAATGATGTTGTTTTCTCAAAAGAATCGATCCGTTCAATTCTTTGTTATGGCCCTGTGTTGGTTTAAAAAGTTCTAATAAAGCACCCGGCTATAAAATGTATGCACTTTAAATATGCATACACGAATGAACATGAATGTGTATTGGTAGTATGTTTCTATAAATATCCATATTCGGATGTAAGTAAACTCACTTGATGGAATGAATGCAAAAAGATCGCCTAAGCAGAGAAGCGAACTCAGTGCGCTTGCATCAGGGTCGACCCACATGACCACTGCGCTAATGTGACATGTTGTATAGTAATGCATAATTTTGAATTATTAATATTTCATATTTAAAATTGCGGACAGTCAAACTGACATTACGTAGTTGAGGATCGATTTGAGGTAGGTACCTACCTCCCTCAAATATTTGAGGAAAAATATCAGATTTTACTTCAGGAAAATGTTCGTGAAACAGAATTTGAGGGAATATTTGAGGATCCTCAATATTTGAGGAAGTACTCAAGTTGAGATGTTTCGTGAAACCCAGGCCTGAATACATACTTCTTAACATTAAACAGGCTCTTGATACTTAATACAATACGACTAACTTTACTTCAAATGGCTATTCTCAAATACATTTCATACAACAATACAGCTGTTTTACAGGTTTAAAGAAATAGAATTTGATATCCAATTTTCCGTTTCATCTGTGAACTACACCTTTAACCTATAAAGCTTTTCATCCCTATAAGGTTCTGTTCCATGTCCTAATATAAAGTGACAGCACTGACAACAAATAGAGCTATTTCTAGATGTGATTCTCAATCCCCCTAGCTTCTTTTCACAAGAATAATTAAGTATTTGCCACAGTATTTTATGATTTTAGAACCAGCATGGTCATCTTTAACCCATTACTTAACCCATTACCATATAATAATGATATCTAACCAGCTTGTTGCAGACGACTCTGAAATCATTGTGGGAAAAAGAAAAGTTGCTCTTAACTCCTTTCCCCATAAAGTATACAGATATTTGCCAGCTGTGCATACAGTAAAACTGCTTGATAAGCTTTACAGTGTAAAACAAAGACTGACATCACCAATTAAGTAAATAATATATATCTAAGAATCAAAACCTATTAGTAGTTTTCACCACTTACGCCATAATGGTAGTAAAAGAGGATTGAAGCATTGATAATCTTGACCACATGTCTGAGTTTTGAGATGGTTGCCTGCTCTCCGACCATGAAGTAAAAATAAGGGACAAAGAGCGAAAAGTACCGAAAATGGATTTAAATAGCAGCAATGAACAACACTTGTACAATTTTGAAGGATCTCATTATACTGAGACATTTCTAACAAGCAGGAAAATAAAAGAAGCAATATAAAATGATAACTAGCCAGGAGAAAATGCCTCTTGACTGGACCTCTGAGGCATTTCTATTCCCCTAACACAGCAAGTTCTTCATTTAACAATTATGTACTAATCTATGGCGTTTCATCTACCAGTTTACTGCAACCTTTAATTACAACTGACTCCCATTGTCAGATCTTCAGCAGAAAACAAGATAAGTACATTGTGACAACAGGAGACTTTCATTGCTTAACACTTTCCCAAACAACAAATTTTCGACTGTCCCAAATTGAAAGAGTTTGCAGACGATATTTCAAAATGTGATGAAATTGGAAAACAATCTTCTGATAGGCCAGAAAACATTGTGGGAAAAGGAATAATTGCTTGTTACAAGCAATTTCTCCTTTTCCTCCAAATTTTTCTAAAGTCGTCTGCAACAAAGTGGTCAAATGTTGTTATTGTTTGGGAAAGGGTTAAAGCAGTTTTTCTAGTCAGCATAAGAGGTCTCAAAGAGTAGACATATGTTCAAATCCAAATAGCCTAATGTCTTTGGAAAAACATTTGCTACATTATTTCCTTCCTCAGAGCATAGTTTTATTAGTTATTCATGAAAGAAATAGGTTACTGGTTGGAATAATCAAACTTAAAAAGAAATTACTAAAAATGTTAAACCCAAATAAAACAATACCTTCATAGACTGTAGAATGGCCTTTTTTGATGACGGATACTGACTGCCAGAACATCTTTGAAAGAAATGTTTGGAAAATATATTGATGCTTCCTATCTTCATCTGAAATAAAGATAACAATTTGTCATTATTTCATAATAAAAGAGAACAAAGTGACCTTTAACCGAATCAGAATGAAGAGGTCAGGGGTACCTACATACTAAATATTGAAGACATTGGTAAAAAAATAAGGGCCCTATGAAGAAATGTAGAAAAAATATATTTTTAGGCAAAGAGACCATGACCTCACCAAAAGTACCTTTTGATATGCATCTGATCACTGGTTGACAATCATTATCTGAAAATTTCATGAAAATCTATTAAAGAATGAGGGAGGATTTGCACATGGAAGCACTCTCCAAATTAAATTTAGTTTTAACCCTTTCCCAAACAATAACGACATTTGACCACTTTGTTGCAGATGACTTGAGAAAACATTGAGGGAAAAGGAGAAATTGCTCGTCACGAGCAATTTCTCCTTTTCCAACAATGTTTTCTGGCCTATCAGAAGATTATTTTCCCAATTTTATCGCGTTTTGAAATGTCGTCTGCAAACTCTTTCAATTAGGGACAGTCGAAAATTAGTTGTTTGGGAAAGGGTTAAGCAACAGTGACCTTGACAGAATCTTAAAAACCCAACAACAAGGACAGGGCACTTGGTGACAATCATTTTGGGAAAATTTCATCAAAATGGGTTAAGAAATGTAGTAGAAGTTTAGCTCGGAAGAAATTGTTCATGCCCATTTGCCCACCCGCCAACATTTGCCAATCTGATAACCAGACTTTTCCTTTGGAAACCTTGTTAAAAACAATTTTGCTTCAAAAAACTATTCTCAAGCTTGCATCACATAACAGTATAGCTACTGTGTAGTTTTAGAGAAATAAACATTTAACTCCCAAACAGTATAGCTACTGTGTAGTTTTAGAGAAATAAACATTTAACTCCCAAACAGTATAGCTACTGTGTAGTTTTAGAGAAATAAACATTTAACTCCCAAACAGTATAGCTACTGTGTAGTTTTAGAGAAATAAACATTTAACTCCCAAACAGTATAGCTACTGTGTAGTTTTAGAGAAATAAACATTTAACTCCCAAACAGTATAGCTACTGTGTAGTTTTAGAGAAATAAACATTTAACTCCCAAACAGTATAGCTACTGTGTAGTTTTAGAGAAATAAACATTTAACTCCCAAACAGTAAAGCTACTGTGTAGTTTTAGAGAAATAAACATTCAACTCCCAAACAGTATAGCTACTGTGTAGTTTTAGAGAAATAAACATTTAACTCCCAAACAGTATAGCTACTGTGTAGTTTTAGAGAAATAAACATTTAACTCCCAAACAGTATAGCTACTGTGTAGTTTTAGAGAAATAAACATTTAACTCCCAAACAGTATAGCTACTGTGTAGTTTTAGAGAAATAAACATTTAACTCCCAAACAGTATAGCTACTGTGTAGTTTTAGAGAAATAAACATTTAACTCCCAAACAGTATAGCTACTGTGTAGTTTTAGAGAAATAAACATTTAACTCCCAAACAGTATAGCTACTGTGTAGTTTTAGAGAAATAAACATTTAACTCCCAAACAGTATAGCTACTGTGTAGTTTTAGAGAAATAAACATTTAACTCCCAAACAGTATAGCTACTGTGTAGTTTTAGAGAAATAAACATTTAACTCCAAAACAGTATAGCTACTGTTTAGTTTAGAGAAATAAACATTTAACTCCCAAACAGTATAGCTACTGAGTAGTTTTAGAGAAATAAACATTTAACTCCCAAACAGTATAGCTACTGTGTAGTTTTAGAGAAAAAAACATTTAACTCCCAAACAGTATAGCTACTGTGTAGGTTTAGAGAAATAAACATTTAACTCCCAAACAGTATAGCTACTGTGTAGTTTTAGAGAAATAAACATTTAACTCCCAAACAGTATAGCTACTGTGTAGTTTTAGAGAAATAAACATTTAACTCCCAAACAGTATACCTACTGAGTAGTTTTAGAGAAATAAACATTTAACTCCCAAACAGTATAGCTACTGTGTAGTTTTAGAGAAATAAACATTTAACTCCCAAACAGTATAGCTACTGTGTAGGTTTAGAGAAATAAACATTTAACTCCCAAACAGTATACCTACTGTGTAGTTTTAGAGAAATAAACATTTAACTCCCAAACAGTATAGCTACTGTGTAGTTTTAGAGAAATAAACATTTAACTCCCAAACAGTATAGCTACTGTGTAGGTTTAGAGAAATAAACATTTAACTCCCAAACAGTATGCCTACTGTGTAGGTTTAGAGAAATAAACATTTAACTCCCAAACAGTATAGCTACTGTGTAGTTTTAGAGAAATAAACATTTAACTCCCAATTTCAAAAACAAGCCCCATTTAAAAGACCAACATGATTGATCTTTGATATGTGCTTTTGAAAAATATTGAACTTATTTGCTAATCAGAAGTTTTTTAATCTTACATTTTAGTCTTCTCTATTTGAAAAAATAAATGTTCACTTCAGAGAACTTTGAATGCATTTAAGACAAACTTCTATTTGAACACTGTGACAAAAGAAAAAAATGGCCAATTTAGATTTTGAAAGGCAAATGATCTTCCTCATCAAACTGCTGTCCTATTTGATTTACCTGTAAACACATCATCTTTACCCAGATCATGTCCCACTAAATGATGTGCGCATGTTACTTTTGCTTCAATTGTTTCCATCTATTATCTCATAGGAAATGTTATTTCTTATATAGAAGTAAACTGGATGTATTATAATACTTTGACTTCGAACCACTTAAGAGATTGTGTATGAGGAAATTGGTTATTAATACCTGTGTAATTTTTAGATCCCCAAACCAGAAAATCCAATAGCTACCATCAGCGGACGTATCCTGCCCAGCAAGAGGACCGTTGAACACAATTCCTGGCCACCAGCGGGTTTTTAACACCTTCCCCCACACCACAGTGCCTATGGGAAAACCCTGTAAATGTAATGCAGAAAAAAACATTCAAACTTTCCCCAAACCACAGTGCCTATGGGAAAACCCTGTAAATGTAATGCAGAAAAAAACATTCAAACTTTCCCCAAACCACAGTGCCTATGGAAAAACCCTGTAAATGTAATGCAGAAAAAGATGTTCAAACATTAGAACTCTTCTTCCATTGTACAAACAGTAGTACTATTGTATGAGTTCCCACGATTTACTCTCGACACATGATAGAAATACGAGGGATAACAGATATGCGATCTTTACAAAGAAAAGAAACTTGTAGTAACAAATATATGAACTCTCTCTTACATGTAAAAGTAATAATAGAAAAATAACATTCAGTGAAAAAAAACTTTTTTGCCATGGAAATAAATGGAAACAACATATGAAAGACTATATATATATATTTCTATTCAAATGCATATGTTTTTGTTTTGTTTATGCTTTGTTTGTATTTACAGAAAAGTATTTATTTTCCAGTATTGTTTCACTCAAATACAATAAGTGTATTTTAATTGATTGAAAAGACTCGACACTCTTCATGAATGTTTAATAAACCTTACCGTAATGTCTGTTTACATATCTCAGCCCTTTATGAAATACGGTTTACGATATACGGTCTATGATATCTGATTTATGAAACATGTTTTACATTAATAACCATACCATACAATACGACAGGTTCATTTTGTCTGATACGATCTGGTGTGATATGATCATTCTGGTTCCACTTGGGATATGATATGTTACATTACAATATGATACAAACGATGAACGCTGTTTTCAGGAACTCATACTATATAGCACTACAATATATAGAAAAATCCTGGTAATCCAGATATCTTTTTCTAAAACACTTTGCATTATCTTTTAAAAAAATACCATCCTGTCTTCTTTAGATAACCATGGTTCAACTGTGCAACTTTCATTTGGTTTTTACTTTTTAGTTCTCTGCAAGAATGACATTAGATACAAATTTCTTACTTTTGCATAGTATGATGAATTGAGTAAAAGGGATATAATTATGCCAGAAAAGTTAAGTTCCAGGTTAGATATGGGCAGAGGTGGCTAAATAAATATTACAGATTGTCCAACAGCCTTTACAGACATGTGAATTCTTACTGAAATTTGCTATATAGTCAGTAAAGGGACAAGTGAAGAAAAAATCGCATTAAGTCTTAGAATGCTGGGTAATTTCTATTTTCGTGTTGTCTGCTTTCCAAAACCTTAAATACCTGCTTAACTTTGATGAGGAAGGATACTCAGAGTAGCAAACAGGTTAGATCACAGGCCAGCCGCCAATTTACTTGATGGCTGGCGTGGATCTAACCTGTTTGCATAAGCATGAAGTTGGTCCCAGCACTATAGGGGGTTAACAGGCAAGTAAATCAAAATCAGATTTAATACCACCTCTGAAAGGTAGTTTGAAAGGAAACTAGAGAACTAAGAGATAAAATTGACCATTGAACAATAGTGTTAACCCATTACCACACAATAACAACATAAGACCAGTTTGTTGCAGACGACTTTGGAAAACAATGTGGGAAAAGGAGAAATTGCTCTTAACAAGCAATATCTCTTTTTCTCACAATGTTTTCTGCCCTATGAGAAGATTATTTTCCGATTTCATCATATTTTGAAATGTCTTCTGCAAATTCTTTAAATTTGGAACAGTCGAAAATTTGGCGTGTGGTAAAGGGTTAAACCATAATTAAACTTACATGGCCCGGTTTTCCTCCTACACCACAGCCCATTACCTTTTGTTGTCCTTGTGATAAAGATGTTGGTGTCTTGTCTGTTTTAGATTCTTTTAAAGATCTGTCATTGGTTGTCATTTTTCTTTTCTTATTGACATTTATGTCAACAGTTTGAGGTTTTTGTTTCCCACCAGACTTTTCAACTCTTTTTCGTACTTGACCTGCAAGATTTAACTTCTTAAACCCTTTCCCAAACAATAACAACATTTGACTACTTTGTTGCAGACGTTTTTAGAAAACACTGAGTGAAAGGAGAAATTGCTTGTAACGAGGTTTTCGCAAGGTTTTCTGCTCTATCTGAAGAATATTTTTCAATTTCATCACATTTTTAAATGTCGTCTGCAAACTCTTTCAATTTGGGACAGTCCAAAATTTGTTGTTTGGGAAAGGGTTAAGACTTTTTCTATGGACAGATACTCCACATCAGGGATCTTTGAAGTTTAACTTTTTTTTTTAAGAATTTTACCCTAAAAGATATCCAGTTGAGTTTTACACCAATTAATGAAAAATTTCAGATATAAAGTCAAACTTGTGTTAAGAGGCCAGCCTATTGGACAGAGTAAATTGGCTGTTTAAGACAGGTTGGCCGCTTAACACAAATTAATGCACTATAAATCTAACAATGGGACTTTCTGTAGTGGCTGTTTAAGGCAGGTTGGCTGCTTAAAAAGGTGGCTGCTTAACACAAGTTAGACTGTATCTAAAGTAAAGGACCTTCTATAGTCTTGCATTGAAACCTTTGTATTTGGAAATTACCTCCTTCAAACATTGGAGATGAGGATTTGTTAATTGATCAGTTTTTCTATTGAATCTTTCTTAGTCCTCAGCTACCAATACAAGTTTATACCTGTCTTGACTGAAATGTATTTACCAGTACTTTTCTAGACTGTAATATCTTCAAAGAACTTTAACTGCACAGCGGAAGACACCCCTTCATAGTACTTTTCTAGACTGTAATATCTTCAAAGTACTTTAAGGGCACAGCGGAAGAAACACGCATTCATGTTTGGCAAACGGGAAAGAAACTCCCTAGCTAGTTTTGCATATGTGGAAACCCCCTTCAATAATGAAACAAGGGACACAATTCTCACAAAACCAGGTTTTCAGGAAGAAAAAAGGTAAACATCTATTTTTTCCCAAAGTGACCTTGGCCTTTGACAAAATGAAGTTTTAACCCATCAAAGTAAAAAGGTCAACAGAGGTACCTACATACCAAATATTGAAAACATTGAAAAAGAAATAAAGGCCCAATGAAGAAATGTAGAAACAAATGTTTTTTTAGCCAAAGTAACCTATGGTCGCATTGGGGCGAAATGATCAAATCAATAAGAAGTACAATAATATCAATGATAGAAGATATCTGTCATTAAATAAAGTGTATATGAAAAAAATAGGAAAAATCTATCTTTAGCAAAAGTGACCTTGACATTGAGTAAAATGACCTTTGGCCCCATCAAAGTGAAGAGATCAATCAGAAGTACCTACATACCAAATATGGAAGTCATTTGTCAAGAAATAAGGGTCATATGAAGAAATGTAGAAAAAATCTACTATTAGCCAAACTGACCTTGACCCTGACCCAATAACAACCACACAAAAAATGCGTCAGGGGACTTGGTTACAATCATTGTGTGAAAATTTTATAAAATTCTGTCGAAAAATGAGGAAGAAGTTGCTTTCAGAAAGATTTCCCTATTCAATCTTTTTTTAACAACAGTGACCTTTACCAAAGTGACCTTTGACCCTATAAAAATGAATAGGTCAATCAGAGGTACCTTTATACTAAATATTTAAGACATTTGTCAAGATATCAGGGCCCATTTAAGAAATAAAGAAATAAAACTAATTTTAGCCAAAGTAACCTTGACCTAAGGTTAAGTGACCTTTTGCCTAATTGGAGTAAAGAGATCAATAAGAGGTACCTATATATCGAAGATTGAAGACCTCTGTCATTAAATAAAGGCTTAATGAAGAAAAATGAAGAAAAATAAAGAAAATCTGTTTTAGCCAAAGTGACCTTGACATTGGGCAAAGTGACCTTTGGCCCCATCAAAGAGAAAAGGTCAATCAAAGGTACCTAAAAACCATATATGAAAGATATTGGTCAGGAAATAAGGGCCCTAAGAAGAAATGTAATATTAGCCAAAGTGACCTTGACCATGACCCAATCAAAAATTTGTTTGATGAGGTTCAGCGGACTTGGTGACTTGTGAAAGTTTCATCCTAATCTGTTGAAGAATGAGGGAGGAGTTGCACTTGGAAGGATTTCTCAAATTCAATCTATTTTTAGCAACAGTGACCTTGAGCTTGACTGAATTTTATAACATCAGCAAAAAATCCCAATGAAATTAGATTTAATGATCTTCTGGTAGGGCAGAAAAAATTATGGGAATGGGAGAATTGCTTGTTAACAGTGTCAAAAATATTCGGTTTTCGGACATCAAATGGTATGTACTTGTTTTATTGGGAAGCAAGGCGAGCAGAAAATGGTCACCTAGTGTTAATCTAAACCTTCTCACAAATTAATTATGCCGAAAACAAACACAGAGTTTTACTTAAGGATTGGAGTAGAAGGCCAGAAGAACCGTTTAGGAGGCAAGGGTGTCTGGGGGCCAGTACACCAAAAATGAATTTTACCTCTTTTCAGGTACCAAACAGATATCTTTTTCAACCATTTGGAAAATTTAAGCCGGTCAGAAAAACCGCCTTTTATGGAAAACCCTGCTAACATGTTATATGTATGGATTGATTAAAAAAGGATTAATTTACAACTGTGAGGAACAATCATTTGATATTTTACTGTAATAATAAAAAAAATTATGGGTGTTCAAAATTGCAACAAAAATTTTGTCGCAAGTGGCCACCATTTAATGAATGGTGATGTCATGATGAGACCAAAATATTGACAAAAATTTGCATCGGGCAATATCTCCTGTCACATCAAACTTTCGAACCATTCATTAAATTCATCAAAAGTTTGATGTGACAGGAGATATTGCCCGATGCAAATCTTTGTCAATATTTTGTGATCGCATAAAATTAGTTTGACTAAGTATTTGACATAGTTACCTGGTATTTTCTTTGTGCCTTGTATCTTTGACAATTCGCTAACCCCTGCTTGATATGCAGATACTGGCTTTGGCCTGGCTCTTAGAGAAAATTCACTTAGTTCCCGGGGAATTGTTGTATGGTCACCGACATGGTCTGCCATTTTCAAAACTGAAAAAACAACAATATTGGAATTGGAAATCATACAGCTAATTAATAATAACCAAAATCGTTTTGATGTAATCATGGCAGATGGCAATCTGAACATATCGGGTTTATCCAAAACTCAGCTCACGCAAATACCTGAGTAGTTCGGATTGGTAAAACGTGTTATAAGCAGTCACCCAATATTGTATTCAATTGTTAGCTAAAGTTTAAAAAATTAACTTTTTTTTGCTGTTTGCGAAGAGTTGACTTCGTGGCTCTGACAGTTTGGTCGCAGTCATTTTAGTCTCTATCAATACATATGATTTCAGCATGAGATCGAACCCTGACTTTTCTTTTTTTTTTATTAAGATACACATTTTCATACCCTTTCTTTTAATTCATTTAATGATATTGAATTTGTAGATGCATGAATAGTTATGAAAAAGTTAAGGAACATTTATTCTTAGACCGGTCCTCATCTGAAGTTGCCCCCCTCCCCCCATGTTGAAAACGCTACTATGCCTTTGGACAATTTGTCATGATGGTTTATTGCTCTATGTACGGTGTTTGAAGGTCGCATCATGGTGACAAAATGAACATGGACACCCTGATTCAGCCTCATGATGATAATAACAAATCTATCTTTTGGACACGTACAATGCTTATTTTGCTAAAAACTCAGTTTCTGACTCAACTTCAAGAATCCTGTCGCATAAAGTGAATTAATGTAACTTTCACAATTTGTAGATTAATTAATTGGCTTATTAACGTCAGCAAAGGAATGTATGTAGGATTTTTTGTGGATCTGTATTGAATATTATAGAACAATTTCAACAAAGACCTTGTTGACTTTCTGCAATATGATGTACTTTAGTAAATCATATACAAGGATATGAGTATGTTGTTATAACTTGTCTGATGATGTTAACCCAGCTGTCTCTTCTTCATCAATATATCATATGTTGTGTGTTCTCATGAGAATTTAAACCAGTACCTACAACATAGGATTTGGTAAAGAACACTCTATGATTCCATTTAGAAACATACTTGTGGTTCAAATTTTATAGTTTGATGGTTCAGACTTTACATGATGAATATCTCAATATTGATGAGAGGCCCTCAGATACAGCCTAGGCAAGCTGCACTCCTACCTGACAAGAAATTATACCATTAAGAAAGTCTACCAGGAGATTTGTTCTCTGTCTGAGACTTATATAACTGTAACAAAGAGGAAAGCTTTGTGACAAAATGAGTATTTTCTCTTCAAAGTAAGCCAATTATCATTTTCTCACTATGTTATGAGAAAGTTGTGTGCTGTATTTTAATCAAAAGGCATATTCACTATGCGATGACAACTCATTTCAAACCTTATTCCATTGAGAAATTGACATTTTCAAGTATCAAGAAACATGAATCAGCCAATTTTAAAACTACAAAGACAAAAGAGATATATAAGCCTCAATTACAAAGCTTTCAATGGACCTTTAATGCCGGGAATATCCTGATCAAAATAACATAGAAGTATGAGTGAGCATGACAATGTGAGTTTGTTTTAAATCCAACACAACAGTCCCGTTTAAATTTTGTTTTAGTAATGTTCGATGTGGGTTTGACCATATCAGGACAAAAGTAAAGTTAACTTTTAACTAACTCCATCTGGCTTATGCCACACATTGTATAAACTGTTGTGTTGCATTTGGTATTTAGCGGATATATGTATGGGAGAAACGATATAAGACATATGGGTGATGAAATGACGGGTTGGCGAAACAAACGCAATATTTGTCCATTATAAATGTAAACAAAATATTTTCTCTGACAATAACACATTGATTTATTTTGATAATAATCAGTCAATTCCTGTATTAAATGAGATATGTAAATAACTGTTTATCATATTTTTTGGATTCAATCCCGAGGTTCAAAGAAATAATATTGACTGTGACAATGTGCCATTTCACATACTTTCTCCCTTTTGAAGAGGTACAGCTTTTTGTTACTATTTTCGGTAAAAAATAGCCTCCGACGTAGTACACCCACACACACACACACCCACACACAACAAAACAACAAAATTTTCAATCAATACCTGTTTAATTTGGACACGAAGTTACACAAAATTGAATTCTTGGACATGCAATTGTTACCAAAATACGTTATCTCTTCAGGTGCTGAATTCACTGGCTTCTCGAGTCATGAATATGTTGTTCATGTAAATTCCAGGACATAACAGCAAGATTTAAACACTCTGGTATGCGTTATCTGACTCCGACTGATGTTGTTAGACACCAAGTTACAGATCATCCTGAATGTCTTGTTGCATTTACCACACATGTGTTTTTCTGCAGACCCAGTGCATTTTGCAAGGTGTCTGTTCAGAGAGGATCTATAAGTAAACGATTTGGGGCATCAAGCACATAAATAAGGCTTACTTTTCGCAAGGAAATTTATGTGACCATGATAGTGTTCCTTTCTGCTGAAGGTTTTGGAACATGTTTGGCACTTAAAACTTTCACTTTTGTCATGAGCAGTCTTTTTGTGATGACTCAATGACTTTCTGCTGTTGAACGGCATAGAGCAACTTTCACACAAGAGCGAGTCCTTTTGGTGGATTGAACGGATATGCTCGAGAAGATCATATTTGGAGCTATATTCTCATCCTCATTCCCTCCAATTGATATGTTTATAGAAAGGTCAGTTGCGTCGATCACACTCGACGTCTCAACAAAACTGACCTCTTCCATCGTATTTCTTTTTGCTGAAAACGTTAATATTTTCGTCTGAAAATTGTATCAATTTATAAATGTCGTCGTGGAAACCGTAACATGTGACGCCGCTGTCACGAAATATGAACATCTCTATTCAACACAATTAAGCAGACGGAAAATTGCAAGTACTGCATCAGTATTGTAATATATTCAAAAGCATCCATTGTTACATCATTTAGAGACAAGTTTCAAATTGATAGCACGTAGATAAAGCCGAAATGCTACTTTGAGTAACGATCTATAAAAAGTTTGAAGCAATAAGTTAAGAAAATACGGGGTTAATGGAATACACACGGAATTAAACAGAGCGAGACTTCGAGTGTACTTACCCTGTTACCTCGCGGGTGAGTGTGGATGTATATTTGGCTCTGAACCCGCGCTTTTATGAATAGAAAGTGGTGCAACCCTCAATACATGCGTGAAAGTCTTCAAAGTTTTCGTTGTGGAAACCGTATCAGTTTTCGTCGGTATTCCACTTTCGCTGTAACAAGCTCCGCCCGTGTATACATATACAAAGTGGAAAGTGCGAGATGTTGCGATAAAATTGATATGGTCTCTGGCGGTTTGAATTTCGTTTTATTTCATCAAAATATAGGAAAAATGACTTAGCTAAGGATGTTTAGCTACTATCAAGCAATCTGACTTGAAACTTTTGAAAATACAATGCTATACTTGTCGTTATAGTGCAGTTACCAGGAATCGTTATGTAGGTGGCCAATAAAATATCAGCAACAAAACATTACAACATCTTAACTATCTAGAGTTTAGTCTGTACCCATGTTTGTTTGGTGTCTTTTTCCAAAAATCAACAAGCCTTTACCCACTAACCTTTTTACAACTTAAACTTAAATTTGCCACATTTGTTGCAAAAGACTTTAAAAGCAATTGGTTTCAATCAAGAACATGGGGAAAACAGCATTTTTCATATATATTTCTGCTGTTGCTTTGAATATGGATGTGTAAAAAAATCCCATTAGGAGATTGGATTGAAAGGGCCATACAGTAATCTAAAAAAAAAAAACAGTGAAAAGAGCATAAAACTCAAGATGGCTGCCAAGAAAAGACAAAAAACGGCTGGTCATTAATGAGATGCAATCTAATTGTTCTCGAATTAGCACTAGTTTATCTCTTTGGCACCATAGGAAGGTTTAAATGGGAACTTAAACAACAGAAGGGGATGAAAATAACCAACATGTCGCGTCTTACCTTCTTAAATTAAACTATTCTTCATACAGACAAAGGAATGCAGACGGCTTGTCATTCGTTTGCAATCTATGACGTCACTTTGGTCGGAAGCAGACTGTTGCCTAGCCCATCCCAGTTCACGATTAAGAATGATAAAAATATACCGTAAACAGTGTGACAGTCTATCTACCTATTCTGTTCAGCGGTCTACGTAAGCGCAAACGCGCACCTGTCGAACACAATGATCTCTACCCATAGTTCCGCAATGCACAAATCCCCGTGCAGAACTGTGGTTTGTTCCTCACAAAGGAGCGCGAATGTTGCCTATGCTGTAGTGTTCCCAAAAGCGGCACCCAAACCTTCTTCCATTGTGGATGTTTGTGGTTCCACGGTTTATTCTATATAGAACAGAACAGAACAAATCTTTATTTTGACCCAAGAGGGTTGCAATAAAATTAACATTCAAATTGAAAAAAAGCAAACTTGAGACAGAGGGAGGGAGTAAGGGAGGAAGGGAGAGAGAGAGAGAGAGAGAGAGAGAGAGAGAGAGAGAGAGAGAGAGAGAGAGAGAGAGAGAGAGAGAGAGAGAGAGAGAGAGAGAGAGAGAGAGAAGAGGAGAAGGAGGAGGAAGATGAAGAGGAGGGGAGAGAGAGAGGAGATGAGGAGGAGGGGAGGAGGGGATGAGGAGGAGAGGGGAGGAGGGGAGAGGAGGGAGGGGAGGGAGGAGGAGGAGGAGGAGGAGGGAGGGAGGGAGGGGAGAGGGAGGGAGGGAGGGGAGAGGGAGAGGAGAGGAGGAGAGGAGGAGGGAGAGGGAGAGGAGAGAGAGAGAGAGAGAGAGAGAGAGAGAGAGAGAGAGAGAGAGAGAGAGAGAGAGAGAGAGAGAGAGAGAGAGAGAGAGAGAGAGAGAGAGAGAGAGAGAGAGAGAGAGAGGTTGGTTAGTAGAATGTTAGGAGAAAGCTAGCAGGTTCGGCAAAGTTAAGTACCATGCATGAAGGATATCAAAACTTTGAACAACAATAAACTGATGAAAACTTTCCAATCCGATATATATATTTTTTTAATTTCAGCTGCATGGCAGTCCATTTATTTCTAAAAACAGTATATTACATAGATTCTTTTTATTGTACAATGTCACTTCAACAAAAAAAACATATACACATGTTCTGAGACATTGTCTAATCAACAGCTATGAGTAAAGCTGGAACAGTTCCCCTTGCATAACCTTTTTCTCCATACTTTTATTTTGCATCTTTGGCTATTCCAAATTGTTATATTGAGCAATTTCTAATTTTGTCATATCATTTTCTGCTGATTTCTGCAGCAGCTGCTTTAGAATGTGTAATATAAAGCAAGGTTTATCCCATCTTCATTTTAAAGCAATTTGTAAAGTTTACTCATGAAAGCAAATATATCTTCTTAGGAGCCATTGCTTCTCCACATGGGTCTGAGCCCAAATTTTGGAAGTTGCGGATTTTCAACAATTGTAACATTGGGATTTCAAAATACATAAACAGTGTTGCTAAGTTAAATAAAGCTAGATCATTGAATTAAGTTATAAGGTGTTTCAAATTTTTCGAAACATTGATACAAAACAGAAACAATTGAATGAAACAACAGACAACAAATACTAACATGGAAAGTTACAATTTCTTTGTGGTATAAGGATTAAAACTATTGTAACAAAAAGAAAAACTGCCCATCAGCAGCAAATGATACTTTTGTTATCTTGATTTCTGAAGTCTTAATTCTGCAGTGAATGCATTGAATGAGGCATTTTGAAGTAGGGGTTTAACAAAGAAAATGAGTATGGAATCTAAATCAATCATTTGTTTCTAATTGTTAATCGATTGACAAATCTGTTAAATTAATTATTTACAAACTTGTAAAACTGTTCTAAAATAAACTTTATCCATCTGAAATGTACTTGGTGAACTCAGAGAACTACGAAATCTTTACTTCATTAAAACACGGCTTTGCTAAATCTGCTGTTAAAGAGAGACGATCGTTGCCAAAGGACAAGAGAGAAATAGCCTCGATTTCTTGAGGCAACAACTGCATTGATATCACTTTTTGTACATTAAATGAGAGAAGGGATTGACAATAGGATGCCTCAAAAACAGGATGAGCACACCCGCAGCACGATGAGCACACCCGCAGCACGATGAGCACACCTGCAGCACGATGAGCACACCTGCAGCACGATGAGCACACCTGCAGCACGATGAGCACACCCGCAGCACGATGAGCACACCCGCAGCACGATGAGCACACCTGCAGCACGATGAGCACACACACAGCACGATGAGCACACACACAGCACGATGAGCACACCTGCAGCACGATGAGCACACCTGCAGCACGATGAGCACACCTGCAGCACGATGAGCACACCCGCAGCACGATGAGCACACCTGCAGCACGATGAGCACACACCCGCAGCACGATGAGCACACCTGCAGCACGATGAGCACACCCGCAGCACGATGAGCACACCCGCAGCACGATGAGCACACCCGCAGCACGATGAGCACACCCGCAGCACGATGAGCACACCTGCAGCACGATGAGCACACCTGCAGCACGATGAGCACACCTGCAGCACGATGAGCACACCCGCAGCACGATGAGCACACCCGCAGCACGATGAGCACACCCGCAGCACGATGAGCACACCCGCAGCACGATGAGCACACCTGCAGCACGATGACACCCGCAGCACGATGAGCACACCCGCAGCACGATGAGCACACCTGCAGCACGATGAGCACACCTGCAGCACGATGAGCACACCTGCAGCACGATGAGCACACCCGCAGCACGATGAGCACACCCGCAGCACGATGAGCACACCCGCAGCACGATGAGCACACCTGCAGCACGATGAGCACACATGCAGCACGATGAGCACACCTGCAGCACGATGAGCTAACCCGCAGCACGATGAGCACACCTGCAGCACGATGAGCACACCCGCAGCAAAAGGGTTTAGGAAATCCATTTTGGCCGGCGGAGCTATTACTAAATGAACCAAAGTTCCAATAAATACAGAAACACATTCACAAATTGGTAAATAAGGACCGAGGTTTCACGGTATCCGAGTATCTCTAATTTACAACAGTGACCATCTTTGGTCGAAGGGAAGCAAGAAAAACAGTGTTTATGTCCCTAGTTACTCATTTCAAAATGTGATGAAATTGAACAGTATTCTTCAGAAAGAGCAGAAAACCTATAATACATTATGAGGCTCCCTATTACTATTATTGTTTTTGGAATTGGCCATATCCATGTAAATTGTAAATTGAACGTCATGGAATTTTTCTACATTTTATGTCGTAATTTGAAAGTAGCAAATGGAAGGCAGTGCTACTCAACTAACATATGGTACAATTCAGATTTTAAGGTCGGTGGTTCTAGTGTATGTTATAGGCGATGGCTTGCAGCAGGAATCATTTTTCTTGGAGATCTTATAAACCAAAGAGGAGAATTTTATTCCTTCAGAGAATTCATGACTAATTTTGATATAAGAACCAATTTTATTGAGTATAATGGGCTTTTGGCTGCAATAAGAAACTTCCTTGAGGTAAAGAATGTAACATACACACCAAGAAAAACATATCATCCCCCCATTCCAATAGGACTTGCTATCATCAAATAAGATCTCAAGGGAGGTAATTCCATTTACAAGTGTATTAGAGTAAAGGAGGAATTGCCCGAGTCATTAAAAAAAATGAACTTATTGCCTAACCAAACTCAACAATTTCAATGAATGAATCCATATATGACATAGCATTTAAACATACTAGAGATCCAAAAGCATTTAAACATACAAGAGATCCAAAATTGTTGTGATTTCAATTTAGAATAAATCATAGAATACTTGGGGAAAACTATTTACTTAAAAAGATGAGTTTATCAGAGGAAGATACTTGCTCATTCTGCAAAAGTGCCCCGGACACTATCCTACATATATTTTGGTCTTGTGACATAATCAAACAATTTTGAGTGGCTTTGTCAAACTATATCAGGAATAGATGTGATTTAAATTTTGCAGATTGGACCACTTGTGAGATCCTATTTGGAGGCAATAAGTTAGACTCAGTCATGAATACAATACTGAGCACTGCAAGCCAAAACCTTCTTGTTTTCTTGTAAAATGAGAGATCAAATGCCATCTGTTCAGGCATTCACCAAAATAGTAAAATCAAGATACCATGTAGAAAGATTCATGGGAAGGAAAAACTTAAATATGCCTAAATTTGAAGCTCAATGGGAAAAGTATTTTAATTTCATTATAACTGAATGACACTGCGTTCATCACTCTTATTGTTTTTAGTAATTCATAGCTTTTCATAGCTGTGGGTTTTTTTTCAAGCCCGATATTGATAGGCCTAATATAATGTGTTCATGGATGGGACCTGTTTCTATATAACCATTTTGGGTACTAGGGTTCAGTGGCCTACCCATTATATGAAGGTGCTTTCAACCATTACCAAACAACATTTTACATTTGTTGCAAACGACTCTGGCAAACACTGTGGGAAAATGAGAAATTGCTCGTAACGAGCAATTTCTCTTTTCCCCACAATACTTTTTTCTCTATTAGAAGATAATTTTCCATTTTTATCACATTTTGAAATGTCGTTTTTTATCAATTTGGGACAGTCGAAAACTTGGTGTTTGGTAAAGCGTGACTTGCATCGTAGGAGCACCAGATACATGATGCATTTTGAGCAACAAAAAACAACCAGTACTTAATTAATCACCATCCACTGCTGCCGGTTTCATTTCAATCGTCTAAATGAGTAACACCAACATAGCACTTGGCAATCTGAAACGGGCTAATATTTGAAAATACTATAAAATCTCCTGTTTTGTAGAACTGCAAATATCCACTCCTTGACGTTTGACGATGCTTTTCTGACAAATCCACAAACTTCATTGACGATTGTACTCCCGAAAGCATGCAGAGCAACAGCAGTACAAAGCCTTATAGACTATCGTCTAAAGTTTGGTAATAGGTTATATCGGAGAGACTCGTCTTAAGTTTAGTAGTAGGTTTTATCGGACACGCGTCCCATAGGGGCCCCTCCTCGCAAGTGCCGTATCAAAAATGGTTTCAAGATTGATCATTATGCTTGCCGATTAACCCTCTACCAAACTTTGAAAAAGTTTAGGAACATTTATTCTTAGACCGATCCTCATCTGAAGTTGGCCGCCCCAATGTTGAAAACGCTCCTACGCCTATGTTTATTAACGAGTAACATATATTACAGTTCATTGGCAAATGACATACTCACTTCCCATAGCGCAATTGAGTGAAGCATTAAGTTTGTGATTTATAGTGTTGTATTGTTGGAACAATTGACATGAATAGAAGGTCGACGCTGTTAAATCAATTCTTTTGTTTAAACTTTTATGATAAAAGGGTATGACCATAAAGTTTCATAACTAATAGATAATGAAAGCTCAATGTTGTCAATTGTGCTTTTAGAAAGAAGCGGCTTCATATTGTCAAAACGACAAGTTCACCCCTTATAGCGCTGGAACCGACTTCATGCTTATGCAAACGTGTTAGATCAGAGGCCAGTCCAATTAAATTGGCGGCTAGCCTGTGATCTAACCTGTTTGCTACTTTGAGTATCTTTCTTCATCACAATTGAGCAGATATCTAAGTTTTTGGAAAGCAGACGATACATAAAAACTATTTTTAGAAAACTATCCAGCATTCTAAGGGTAACCTTTTTTTCTGAAGTTGAAAAACCATACAGGAGATAGTTTAAATTGAAGTAGAAAGTACCCTCTTTGATCAATTTGATGGACGTTATTGTAAAACAATGAAGCACTTGGTCATTTTCACAAATCTTCCTTCCGAAAGATATTTTGTTACAACCACTTTTGAAATACAATACATGTTTTGAAGTAATTACTCCAATTATCGTATGTTATTTCAAATCTGGTTGCGATGTATTATGAAGTAAGAAAGAGTAGATGGGGCACAGGGCAACATTACCCTGCATCTAGCGGTATTGTTCACTGTTTTATCTTCACATTAGATGAGTTATATTTTTATCCTAAAAGATGTCTTACCACTATTGAAAACATTCAGTTTTAAAACAAACTATAAGGACGAACCTGATTTGAATTCAAAATGGACTCGGACAACTTTATATAAGCATTAAATAATGCTAATTAATTGTTAGATGATATCTCGACACAAAATGTACTTTTGTAACAAAGCACATTTCAATATGTAGTAGCGGTGAGAGTTTGTTCATCTTTTGTTGAAGTTCTTGTTTAGTTTAAGAAAGAAACGATGGTAGGTTTTTTCTTATGTAAGAGTGGGTCAATGTATTAATGAATATGATGATAAAAGAAACATTCAATACGATTTGAATAATGTGTATAAAAAGTAAAAATTAAACTGGGGAATTCATAACTGTCTGTTACCGAATTCAGGGTTCGAACCCGCGACAATCAAGAGATCTTTGAGTGGTGATTTTTTTTGGAAAGCTCTTAACCTACTGCGCTATTGTGGGTCCTATTACAGTAAGGTGTGAAATTTATATTTCAATTCAGAAAGTGGGAGCCACTAAAGGGAAGTAAAAGATGACTTTTTCGCTAAAACAATAGACATACACGTGTAGTAATGACTTTACTGTCGTCCATTAATTTTTCCCAAATAAGATTTTAGGAACGAAACTTGGGGTAAGAAGGAGAACATTTGATACAATTATAAGCTTTTTAATTAAAATCAACAACCTCATGCAATGCTAAGCATCGAGTGTATAAAAAGTGTAAACAATCATCTAACCACCAGAAAAGGACAAGATCCTTTGACCCTCCCCTCCCTCAAGGTGAGAGAGAGAGAGAGAGAGAGAGAGAGAGAGAGAGAGAGAGAGAGAGAGAGAGAGAGGGAGAGAGAGAGAGAGAGAGAGAGAGAGAGAGAGAGAGAGAGAGAGGAGAGAGAGAGAGACAGAGAGAGACAGAGAGAGAGACAGAGAGAGAGAGAGAGAGAGAGAGAGAGAGAGAGAGAGAGAGAGAGAGAGAGAGAGAGAGACCAACAGGTAGAGGAGGTTCACTGCTGTTTATATCCATGCCAAAACCCAATTCTCCCTACAACAGATCATTCACAGGAAACCTCACATGTTTATGACAGACCAAACAAGAAACATGCTCTAAAAGACACGCAGTAAGTGACCCGTAGATTGTAAAACGGGGCGGAAGCTTATACTTATATTTTCTTTCCTGGATTTGATATTCAGGTATCTTCGTACATGTAATGTATATCAAATGACCGAATCTAATTTATATTCACTAAAAAATGTCTGATTTTCAAACATTTGTTTGCAAGATCAAGTCACGAAAACATCTAATCACAAATGTGTCATATACAAAAATTGCATCGATTGTGTAAAAGTAGAGCATTGTGACGAAAGTGGAAGAATAGCTCATTATGAGCAATTGCTCTATTTCTCTCACAATACTTTTCCTCAGATGCACACATTTGTATGATACATAAATAAACGGTTCTATCGGATGTCAAAGTTATATAAGTGTCAAAATAGGTAGTGTTCTGTAGGTACGTAGGTAGTGTTCTGTAGGTACGTAGGTAGTGTTCTGTAGGTACGTAGGTAGTGTTCTGTAGGCACGTAGGTAGTGTTCTGTAGGTACGTAGGTAGTGTTCTGTAGGCACGTAGGTAGTGTTCTGTAGGTACGTAGGTAGTGTTCTGTAGGCACGTATGTAGTGTTCTGTAGGCACGTAGGTATGGTTCTGTAGGTACGTAGGTAGTGTTCTGTAGGCACGTATGTAGTGTTCTGTAGGTACGTAGGTAGTGTTCTGTCGTAGGTAGTGTTCACGTAGGTAGTGTTCTGTAGGTACGTAGGTAGTGTTCTGTAGGCACGTATGTAGTGTTCTGTAGGCACGTAGGTATGGTTCTGTAGGTACGTAGGTAGTGTTCTGTAGGTGCGTAGGTATGGTTCTGTAGGTACGTAGGTATGGTTCTGTAGGTACGTAGGTAGTGTTCTGTAGGCACGTATGTAGTGTTCTGTAGGCACGTAGGTATGGTTCTGTAGGTACGTAGGTAGTGTTCTGTAGGTGCGTAGGTAGTGTTACTGTTCAACTCCGCTTAAACCATCATAATCAATAAACAATAACAGGGAATTGATATTTTAATATACAAAGCATCACTACTTAAGGTGAATTAATGTACCGAATTAAATCTATCTAACCATTCAAAATTACATTAACTATTCATATCAATATGGAATATTTCATTTCATGAGTTTACTAAATAATGTCTTTTAAACGTCCAAGAAACTGAAGAGAAAAATGGAAAATCCTTTGACAAAACCAGAAATTACTCGCACGGCATTGTTAAAATCAATGCTTTGGCTGTCAACCTTATGCACCGTATTTATTCGTGTAGAAGCAACTGCCATATACTTTTTTCAAGGGTAAACAGTCTGAAAAAACAAGAGAGTCACACTTTTTACAGGGAAACATACTAGATAATCCATGAATATTATGAATCGAATCGGTTTTCCAACACTTTTTCAAAACATTTTCTACATAATTTTTTCGAACACATGTCACTCAATTGGTGTATCCCATATTATTATAGTGTAATAACATATCATAAAAAAGCTTGACAAGTCTATGCTGTGGTAGTCTAAGAATGTAGCCAATATTTAATAACCTGTTTCGAAGCAATAATTTGGGTAGGATATTTGCCTGCATTAACTAAAACGAAAAGGTTACAGTTACTCGATCTCTCCTTTAGAGCATGTAATTATTCGAGGTCATAAGATTCCCCCTCTTTCACAGATGCCAGGTAACTTTGAGGCAAGACCAAGGTCACCAGTGTACCAGATTAGCGATAGTTTATTATTAGCAAGCAATCCATTTCCATGACACTTCATATGACCACTACTACTAATACTTGTAAACACATGACAACCAATACATAAAACTCATATACTCTGTTTCACGAAAATCTCTCTGTCTGTTTCTCTATCTGTGTCTTTGTCTCTATCTGTCTCTTTCTGTCTGTGTGTCTGTCTCTGTGTCTCTATCTGTCTGTGTGTCTATTTCTGTGTGTCTTTCCCTCTGTCTGTCTGTGTGTCTGTCTCTGTGACTCTCTCTGTCTGTGTCTCAGTATGTGTCTGTGTCACTCTCTGTCTCTGTGACTCTCTCTGTCTGTGTCTCAGTATGTGTCTGTGTCACTCTCTGTCTGTGTGTCTGTCTCTGTCTGTCTCTGTATGTGTGTCTGTCTCTCTGTCTGTGTGTCACTCTCTGTCTGAATGTCTGTCTCTGTCTGTGTGTCTGTCTCTATGTCATTCTCTGCGTCTGTCTCTGTGTCTGTGTGTTTCACGAAAATCTCTCTGTCTGTTTCTCTATCTGTGTCTTTGTCTCTATCTGTCTCTATCTGTCTGTGTGTCTGTTTCTGTGTGTCTTTCCCTCTGTCTGTCTGTGTGTCTGTCTCTGTGACTCTCTCTGTCTGTGTCTCAGTATGTGTCTGTGTCACTCTCTGTCTGTGTGTCTGTCTGTCTCTGTCTGAATGTCTTTCTCTGTGTGTCTCTCCCTCTGTCTGTGTGTCTGTCTCTGTATGTGTGTCTGTCTCTCTGTCTGTGTGTCACTCTCTGTCTGAATGTCTGTCTCTGTCTGTGTGTCTGTCTCTATGTCATTCTCTGCGTCTGTCTCTGTGTCTGTGTGTCTCTCCCTCTGTCTGTCTGTATGCTTGTCTCTGTCTGTCTGTGTGTCTGTCTCTGTGACTCTCTCTGTCTGTGTCTCAGTCTGTGTCTGTGTCACTGTCTGCCTGTATGTCTGTCTCTGTCTGTGTGTTTGTCTCTGTCTGTGTGTCTGCCCTCTGTCTATGTGTCTGTCTCTGTCTGTGTGTCTGTCTCTGTCTGTCTCTCCCTCTGTCTGTGTGTATGTCTCTGTTTCTGTTGTCTGTCTCTGTCTGTGTGTATGTTTCTGTCTGTGTGTCAGTCTCTGTGACTCTCTCTGTATGTGTCTCAGTCTGTGTCTGTGTCACTCTCTGTCTGTGTGTCTTTCTCTGTTTGTGTGTCTTTCTCTGTCTGTGTGTCTGTCTGTCTGTGTGTCTATCTGTGTCTGTGTCTGTGTCTGTCTGTCTGTGTGTCTGTCCGTCCGTCTCTCTCTCTCTCTCTCTCTCTCTCTCTCTCTCTCTCTCTCTCTCTCTCTCTCTCTCTCTCTCTCTCTCTCTCTCTCTCTCTCTCTCTCTCTCTCTCTATATCTTCACTCTATATCTCTTGCCTGTGTGTTTGTCTTTGTCTGTCTGTCTGTCTATGTCTGTGTTTCAGTCTTCGTCTGTGTCACTCTCTGTCTGTGTGTCTGTTCTCTTTGTTTGTGCTGTGCCTCAATCTGTGCCTCAATATGTGCTGTGCCTCAGTCTGTGCTGTGCCTCAGTCTGTGCTATGCCTCAGTCTGTGCTGTGGCTCGATCTGTGCCTCAGTATGTACTGTGCCTCAATCTGTGCTGTGCCTCAATATGTGCCTCACCCTGTACCGTGCCTCAGTCTGTGCTGTGCCTCAATCTGTGTCTCAGTCTGTGCTGTGCCTCACTCTGTGATGTGCCTTAGTCTGTGTCTCAATCTGTCAATCTGTGCTCTCTCTCTCTCTCTCTCTCTCTCTCTCTCTCTCTCTCTCTCTCTCTCTCTCTCTCTCTTTCATTCTCTTCTGTTCTCCCTCCGTATCTCTTGTTTACTCTCTCTCTCTCTCTCTCTCTCTCTCTCTCTCTCTCTCTCTCTCTCTCTCTCTCTCTCTCTCTCTCTCTCTCTCTCTCTCTCTCTCTCTCTCTCTCTCGGCCTACCTTGAGGGCCAGGTGAGAGGGGCGTGTCCATTTTCTGTTGGACAGAATGATCATAAAGCTTTATGGTCACCTTTTATTCTTTCATTGGCTAACATTGCATAATGTTCTTGATTTCAGGAATTAACACTCTTTTGATTTGTTTCTGTACGAAACCTTCTTCTTATGCTCCTGCTATGTTATTCTATGATCAGAGAGGTGTTTGTGACACTTAGTTCATTTAAACACCTGTATGTCTTTTGTTTAAACTTTTACAACACTTTTTAACCTCCCTTTAATACCACCATTGAATTATTATAAAACGACTTTCACACCTTGGTATAATCAGACCCACAATAGCACAGTGGATAGAGTGGCCATTTCAAAAGCTAGGACTCTCTTATGCTGTGGGTTCGAATCCCTCATCTGGTTATTCACAATGTCCTTTTTTTCTTCTCTTCTTTTAGTATATTTTTTTAATGTTTTTTTTTTTATTGTATATAAAGGATAAGCTTTCTCCAAAGCGGCATGGTATCGTGATATCAATTTCTTTATCTTTCAAAAAGGTTTCTACCCAAAACAACAACAAAATACAATTTATGTTTTATAGTTCTCCTCAGTCTGTTGTGAATATAAATCCATGGAGTATCCTCGGGACAACATCCCCTATAACACAATCCAATAAAAAGATCTGTTCTTTCTAGTATTTGTCCAAGGACATGTATACATGCGGCATTGTCTTGCTGTCTTTAATTAAAACTGGTAACCAACTGTAGTGTTAGAATTTGAAGAACAAATATAAGAAAAAATGTTCTTGGGATATTAACTAGGTTTCGTCGTGAAAAGGCATACATAGTTCGCTTTGCCACAGTGTTTTCTTTTTTTCAAAAAAAGTATGTGCCAGTGGCTTTTAACCCATCACCAAACAATAACGACATTTTACTAGTTTGTTGCAGACGACTATGGAAAATATCGTAAAGAGCAATTATTCCTTTTCCCACAATGTTTTTTGCCCTATCTGAAGAGTATTTTTCAATTTCATCACATTTTGAAATATCGTCTGCAAACTTTATCAATTTGGGATAGTCGAAAATTGTTGTTTTGTAAAGGGTTAAACGAAAAAATAACGTAAATTTGGACAAGGGCAAAATGGACTCTTTTTCAAATTTATTTTTAACGACACGTTATCGTGAAAACAATTTTCTGATGAAACTGATAGACTAATGCTTCGAAATCTCCAACCTAAAACTTATGTGTTCACTCATAAAATTAGATTTTAGTTTGTTGTTGATACACTTTGTTCATATAGCCCGGACAAACCAATGTTTACTACAAAAATGAACTACTCAGCTAGAATGAAGATACGACATAGACACACGAGAACCATTTTCCTGCGTTAACTTCTACATGAAGACGCGGGGTTTAAGTATAGATCCACTAGAAAGAAGGGACGTTATGACAGAAGTGTTGAGCATTCATGTTTTCTTTTTTGCTTTAAGAAAACTGGTCCTGTGTCACCATTGACGCTTGCTACAAACACAACCATCTAAATAATCTTGTTAAGGAAATAGTTAATGTCAAGGTTCGGCGTTATATGTGAAGTTGTCCAAAAGGGATTCATAATTAAAACAAAAGCCGAATACAAGTTTAAAGCAATGAATGGAGCATTTTATGTGGTTTAATGTAGAACGTGTCTTGAAAGACGCAAAACAAAAACGTTGAAACGATACAATGTCGTTTAAAAGAAAGCATATCCTTAATACTAAAATACAATGTTATAACGATATCATGTCGCTTATAAGATAGCATATCCTTAATACTTAAAGACAATGTTATAACGATATCATGTCGCTTATAAGATAGCATATCCTTAATACTTAAAGACAATGTTATAACGATATCATGTCGCTTATAAGATAGCATATCCTTAATACTTAAAGACAATGTTATAACGATATCATGTCGCTTATAAGATA
>OX401422.1:17389684-17423354 GCA_947846245.1 Cerastoderma edule | reverse complement strand
GCTGCATCATGCAGAAGTATGGTTTTGCATCATGCAGAAGAATGGTCCTGCATCATGCAGGTTCAGGCAAAATAGGTATAATTAGGATTATATTAATTTATGCTCAAGAAACATGCACTACCGGTACCATGCATGAAAGGGTCTAAAATTGATAGGTTTCCTGAATGTGCTTGAAGCAAACCAATTCTCTAGCATGAGGCTGCATCATATACTTTAACCCTTTATTGTTTAGTAATTTTCTTAAAATAGATTATTGTGAAGTATGCTTTCCTAAACCTTCTTCATCTGATTGATTATTATGAGGAATGATACTTAGAGTAGCAAACAGGTTAGATCACAGGCTAGTCTCTTATTGACTTGGCGGCTGGCCTGGAACTAACCTGCTTGCATAAGCACGAATTCAGTTCCAGCACTATAAGGGTTAATGACCCCAATCATGTTATGTTACAGTATGTTGATTTTGCCTTTCTGTCTGTTACTTGGTCAGTTTGTCTTTGAACTGCTTGTAAAATTAGATATATGTATTTCAGGAAAAATTCTGGAAACATAAAATATTTAATAAGGCCTCTTTGGAGGTGTAATTTTTCATATGTTCAAAATAAATAAGGTTTGTGAATTTTACTTTTTGTATGGTGTAAAATTCATAATTATGTTTGTCAACATTTAGCAAAAGAGTTTAAAAGACCAGCATGTATTTTTATCCTTTCCTTTGGATAGGAAACCCTCATGTAATGATATTCCTTCAGACTTCCAGATACTCTGAGGGCCCCAGACCAAACTTAATACTTTCTTTGTCTATGTAAAAATCTGTAAGACCAAAGAGGGTTTCTGTCAGACCTCAGGCATTTCAGTCCGTCAAGGGCCTAGGGCCTACGAAGTTTCGTGAAGTCTGTTCTTTTACAAATAAATGTATGCTAGGTTAAAAAGTGATATGCTTTTTACTGGGCAATGTCTCCTTTTGCAGCAATGTTCTCCAATCATCGTTGTTAAAGATATAACATTTGTTATTTTTCAAAACACACAATTGTTATCTGTTTTTACTTTATGTTAATAAGTATCAAATTTACAATGGTGTGAAATTGTCCACTGAAGGCCTGACCACCAACATTACCCATTAACACCCATCCTTTGATGTTAAACTTGATTAAATTATCATGTTATTTAACATACTGGTGATATATTATCTTCTTCACCCATTTCTCCATAATAAACACTCTGTAACATAACTAAAACCTTTTTCCTTGTTGTGGGTAATGTGATTGTGCTGGTGGCATAAATATTGTTTTATAAAAGGAAATATATAGGTCTTTTGAGAATCATTTTTATGGCCTCTGCCTTAAAATCTACTCTGCAGCTGGCCTGGATCCAACCTGTTTGCATTTATAAGCATGCAGTCCGTTCCAGCACTCCAAGGGTTAAAGCATTTAGATCAGGACACACAAATAATATCAAAAAGGTGTGAAAATTATTCATAAAGTATATTATAATGTCATGAAATAGAAATAGCTTCAATCAAGTGACCTCTCCTTTTGTTACAATGATTTTGAAAACAATATCCTGTATATACCTTTACATTACTGAAAAAAGTTTAGAGAGAAATGATTTATACATACAAAAAATAGTAACATACAGATAGCTTGAAGCGTCTTTGACATGCAAGCTAACTAGATTGAAAACTGAAAAAGATTTCTCAAAAAGCGACATAGAGATGAAAATGTTTTGAAACAAATGAGAAACTTGTGCTTTCAGATTTCAGTTGCTCCATAAATTGATATTATTATTGATGTAAAATAGTTGTACTTCTCTTACCTTTCTTTGATGATGCTTCAGAACATGTCTAATATGATCGACATTTTTTTGTGGAAAGAGAAAAACTGCACAAAGGTTCTGAGGTATCCAATTTGGAAAGAGTTGGCCATTTTGGTATCAGTATTGGGAAAGTATGGGTTCTTTGAGATGGCCTCAGTTGACCTTATGTATTAGAGAGGGTTAGAATTACAAGTTTGTGATTTTCTTTTTATTCAAGAGGTCCTTAGCTTCAAAGCCAGGGCTGTGTTACCCCTTATAGTGCTGGAACTGACTCCATGTTTATGCAAACAGGTTAGATCACAGGCCAGCCTGCCAATTTTCTTGGCGGCTGGCCTGTGATATAACCTGTTTGCTACTCTAAGTATTTTTTCTCATCAAAATTAAGCAGATGTTTAAGGTTTTGGAAAGCAGATGACACAAAAATCTTTTGTTTAGAAAATTACCCAGCATTTTAAGGGTTAACTTGTTCACATTCCTTCACACTGTTTATTTAACATATCTTGTAATACCAATTGACTTTGAATGGCCATTTGTGCTTTAAATCCAAAAATTAGAATAAAAAAAGTCCGACATTATTTTGATCGTTCGAAATTTCAACTTTTAGATTGCCCCATCAGAAAATAAAAAGCAATCTTCACATCGAATTATTTTGATTACCTCCTTCTTAAGACAGTGGCAGGATTGTCTTCATTTGTCTGTCTGTCACTCTGTTGTATTTTTACTTGACTGATTTCACCACAGCTCAATCACATTTCTTTCAAACTTATTTTATACCAAGTTTTTTCATCCAAAAACTGAATGCATGCTTTCGAATAGATTGAGAAATGAGAGCAAAATACTGACAATAAGACAAACATAGTTTTATGGAAACATGTGAAAGTCCTTTTTTAAAATAACAGGTTTTTTTCAAAGTTATTTCATGTTTTTTTTACTATTTACCATTCAAAGTTAAATATTTTAGCGCTATTTGAAGTACGGAAAGGTTGAGAGTTAATTTATTTGACCACACGTTTGTATTTTGACTCCTTTTCACATTAAAAGTTCCTATTACTCATTCCCCTATATGGCTTTTTGTGGATTCTCCATGTTGAAGCATACAGCAGATGGCAAAAATAAAATTTGAAATATTATATATTATCTGTGAAATTTAGTATCAATGCTTGTGACAATAGGCAATATTACACTTTTTGTTTGTCGCAACATATTTTAATTGTGGGGTTAGTTTCATTAAGGCATGTATATATGAGCGGTATGATTTACCCATTACTTTGTATTTATACATACATGTATATACATTCCTTTATAGTATATGTGTTGGGAGGCTTTAGAAACCTTTGTTGTTTCATTTGGGGAATGATTACCATCAAATGTGTCCAAAACTGGACAGGTTTGCAATCAGTCAGGGTTATTATTATGGGAAACATTGTCACAGTAATTTACGAAGGAGAAGTATTTGTTCCATACAATATTTCTCATCTATTTTCATCTAGTTACTTAATTAAAGTACTATTAGCAATTGACCAATGAATTGAACACATCTAAAGATGATAAAAGCAAATAATTACTGGACTTTTTTTCATCTGAAATCAGAGAAAAAAAACTATTGCAATAGAAAAGATATGTTATATTTGCACGCATTTTCCCTATGTCAATGGTGTTCTTATTCAAAGATAAATTTAACATGCACTCATCTGTTCAAATGAAAGGGTTGCATATAACAACTTGAATTGCAATACCTATGGAGAGTATTAAGATAGTTGTTAGAAATCAAGGAATATCGCACTTTCATTACTATTATTTCTTAAAATATCCATTTTAAATTAAAAATGAAGAGATGGTCGGTAAAAGTTTAACCCATTACCAAACAATGAAGACGTTTGACCATGTTGTTGCAGACGACTCAGGAAAACATTGTGGGAAAATGATAAAATTGCTCTTAGTGAGCACTTTTCTGCCTGATCAGAAGATTATTTTTCAATTTCATCACATTTTAAAATGTCATCCGCAAACTCTTTCAATTTGGGACAGTGGAAAATTTGGCACAGTCGAAAGTTTGGTGTTTGGTAAAGGCTTAACTAAGTTACCGTCTAAATCTGTCCTTAGATTGTAATGTTCATGGAGAATGGGGATAATTCAGGGGGGAAATTGAATTTTTGAGCAGCTAATTCGACAAATTGGACACGGTCAGCTGGACCATCAATCCACTGTTTAGATCTTTGCAATATTATTTGAAAAGTGTTTTTCTTCCCCTGTCCACTGTATTAATAACCTTGTCGTTTATCATTCAGGCTGCTTGTGACCCTATGGTGAATAGAGGCGTGTGCACTTGTTTGAAAGGGGCAATCGCTGATGCTCTGATAGACAGAGGAAAGCTTGGACAAGTTGAAGAAATAATCTTGGATCAACTGAACAAGATCTTTTTGACAATGGGAGAAATTGAGAAAGTTTAAGGTAAGATTGCATTTTTTCCAGATTTCTGGTTGATGCTCTCATAGCATGAACATGTTGAAGGAAGCTTTTTAAAGATTGGAAAAATTAGTATTAAGTACATTTTAGACATCTTCCTTAAGTTTTCTTTTTTTAATCCTTATAGTGCTGGAACCAACTTCTTGCTTATGCAAACAATTAGATCTAGGCCAGCCGCCAAGTAAATTGGCACCTTGCAACCTGTTTGCTACTCTGAGAACCTTTCCTCAACAAAATTGAGCAGATATGTAAGGTCTTGTAAAGCAGACAACACAAAAATATATTTTTAGGAATTAAACAGCTTTCTTATGGTTAAAAGAGGATAGATTGTAAAGTATTTGGGATTAACTGATCAAAGATTTATCTGATTATGTTTGCTTGATTTTGATATTCCCCCTCCATGGCCACCAAGGATAAAACTTCAGATATCTCTAAGATATATATCTTTCAGTGAAGTTATCGAGTGCTTATTTCATAAATACATTTAAGCTCATTAATGATGTATTAATCTAGCATACACAAAGTAAAAGATAAGGGTTATGATAGAATTAAATGATTGTATAATTGTGATCGTTCAGTGACATGCTTTTTTTAATGTAAATTTATAGTTCAATCCATTCTATCTCAATTTATATAGTATTAACAGGTTATTTTGACAAATTCAGATTTTAGACTAACATCTGTTGAATAACAGTTTAGACATTCAACCGTTTTGCTCATTTGTATGGCTTAAAAACTCTATTGATGTTTTGTAAAGATTTTTTATTTGTAGAAGTTATAATTACTGAATAATGACCCTTTTGATGAGCTGTTATTAAATCATGTTTCATACAATTTGTACCTTTATCCATTTCCTGTCAAGCATTTAAAATGTTTGCATCCCTTAGATTGCTGTATGTGTTTTCCTTGTGTAGAGGTCCCAGACAAAACCGTCTTTATCATAAAAACGAGGTACTGTCACACAAAAATGTTTCCTTTTGTCACTTCTGCCTATGATGATATGGAATATTTTCTATTGGTTTGCAAAATGTCTGGTTAGAGCAACTGTTCATTAGCTACTAGCTATTTCTACTTTATTTTTGAAGTCTGCAGATATTTTTAAGTAGGGTTTGGGTAATGATTTGAAATTAACCTGAAATCAAATTAAACCCTATATTTAAAACACACAAGTTTCAAACCACCTATAGCAGAAGCCTTAAAGCCAAATTTTTGACTGTCCCAAATTGAAAGTTTGCAGACGACATTTCGAAATGTGATAAAATTGGAAAATAATCTTCTGATAGGGCAGAAAACATTGTGGGAAAAGGACTTTAATGTTTTCTAGAGTCGTCTGCAACAAACTGGTCAAATTTCGTTTTTGTTTGGTATTGTGTTCAGGCACCATTGTGACAAAAAGAGCAGTTCCTTGTCAAAAGCAATTTCTCCTTTTGTCACAATCCCATTACCAAAAAATAACAACATTTGACCAGTTTGTTGCAGATCACTTAAGAAAACATTGTGGGGAATGGAGAAATTATTCTTAACAAGCAATTTTTCCTTTTCCCACAATGTTTTCTGCCCTCTCAGAAGATTACTTTTCAATTTCATCACATTTTTAAATGTCATCTGCAAACTCTATCAAATTGGGAAGTCGAAAATTTGACATTTGGTAAAGGGTTAAGTAATTATTACAAGCAATTTGAGGTTTTACACTAAAAAAGACATTTTTATTTCCCATAAATTTATAACTTCACTGGCTGACCTGGGAATCTTTTATTCACATGCCAAGGTCGGTTCTCTCAGAAAATGGTCCATTTAATAAATATAATCATATTTAGATTGATATTTGTACTTAATTATATCCATATCCCTTTTCCTTTTCATTGGTTATTCTTGTATAAAACATAAAATTATATTGAGACCAATGATAAATTTGATTGGATTTTAGATTTTTTTGTCTTTTTTTAACCCTTTCCGAAACAACAGATTTCAGACTGTCTCAAATTGGAAGAGTTTGCAGACAACATTTCGAAATGTAATGAAATTGGAAAATAATCCTCTGATAGGGCAGAAAACATTGTGGGAAAAGGAAAAATTGCTTGTTACAAGCAATTTTTCCTTTTTCCACAATGTTTCCTAAAGTTGTCTGCAACAAAGTGGTCAAATGTTGTTATTGTTTGGGAAAGGGTTAACTGCATTTCTCACTTAGTATTGGGATTAGTGGACCTATCCTGATATTCCTTCTAGGGACAGCAAAATCAATTGTCTATAATTGTCCAAAATCTTTAAGGGAAACGTTTATTTGGACTGGGATATATATCATATAGGCACAGACACATATGTTAAAGATTTTTAATTGGCATTTACAGAGAATATAATCAAAATCAGATTTTGCCACCCTGGCTTCACTCGTACTGCACTTTATTCTTTCTAAGTCACTGATTTCTCGATGCTTTGAACAAAACTTATTATTCAGAGGTGAAAGTCCAATACTTTATTTCAGATTGGCCTCTTCAAATGTTGAGAAAAATCTCATTCTACAAGGGGTGATAAAAAAATATGTGGACTTTTGTTTTATCTCTCTACCCATTCTGTCCATTTATTTAGTATTTACACAGAACATAATTTAATATGTGTCATTTAACCATACAAAATATTATACAACTACGATAACTGGTTAAAAAGTTATACACTACTGAACATACCCCTGTCTGTTATCGCGGAGCAGTACAATGACGTTACGACGACGTTATAGTAACGTCGTTGAGTTTCTGGGGCAATTTAATGTCACGAGGTTTATGACTTTTCTAAGTAACTACCCTCTGTCTGCACACACAAACGATGTCGATGGACCCACTTGTCGTATATGGATCTGTACCAGTCTTCGTCGTATTGGTTAAGAATCATCTGGGTAGCACCGCGTAGTTCTGTCAGTGTAGCGAAACGCCTACCTTTCAATTGTGATTTCACATGAGGAAATATAGCGAAGTCCATCGGTGCAAGGTCCGGGGAATAGGGTGGATGGGGAATAGTCCCAAGCTCCAACAGAGATAGTTCTAACCGTGTAGTCATCGATACGTGTGGGGGTGCGTTGTCTTGATGAAGAAGAAACTGGCTGATAGACATTCCTGGTCAGTTTCGCTAATGCCTGAACGAGATCACGTCTCAAGATCTGAAATATACTTAATTGTAAATTTTGAATAGTAGGTGTACTAGTCCTATCCATTGATTGATACTGTATACCTACTATTCAAAATTTACAATGCGACTAAACGATAGTAAAGTGATAATAATACAGTATTACTATTTAATAAAGCCTATGCTTACCTTTGTGTAATAGTCTGAGTTGATGGTGACTTTGTTAGGTACAATATGCGTGAGTATCATTCCCCGTCTATCTGCAAACATCATACACATAAACTTTCCACCACATTTATTCACTCGGGCCTTTGATGGGGGTGGTAATGATGATCTTTTCCACACAGACGATTGTTGCTTTGTTTCCGGATCGAATAACCACAGCCATGTCTCATCAGTAGTGATAATTCTGTCAAGAAATGAATCACCCTCAAGTCTGTATCTTCTTAGGAATGTCTTTGTATCTTTTACCCGGCGTTCTTTTTCGTTATCCTTTAAAAGTCGTGGCACCCAGCGTGCGCACACTCTCGTCATTTCTAGATGGTCCCTTAAAACAGTCCATGCGGATCCGTAGCTCATTCCCATTTCCGCCACAATCTCCCGAATAGTAATGCGCCTATCTTGATTAACAAACTGTTCAACTGACGTCACTAACGCTGGTCCTATAATGGGTCTTCTGCCTCTATCGTCAAGAATTGATTTTCGCCCGTCTTTAAAACGTTTGTGCCACTTGAAAACAAGTGAGCGACTTGTGTTGGCAGTCATGTTTGCCTCCTGCATCTTTTTCATGGTCTGTGTAGGTGTCATATCAAGATTTACGCAAAATTTTATCACTGACCGTGTTTTAGTATTATCCGATGACGCCATGTTTTCTGTGCGTGACTTGGCTAGTGGTTGTACAAAACCGCGGTGCAAACGTTAACGGAACGAACAAACGTTCGGAAAACAACATCAACCGCCGGAAATGACGTCATTCTACCAGCGTATCTGTTTTGGCAGATTTTTAATCAGAATGAATTTAAAATTAGTTAAATGAATAGTACGGGCTCTCTGGAAAACTGACTTTATTTTGATGTGCTCCGCGATTTCAAACCCGGGGTAATATAAACAACCGTAAAATATTTACTTTGTACCGCAGGAATACAAAAAATAATACCACTTGATCACATTATGTAGATGTTACAAATGCAGTAACTTTTAATAACATATTCCAATCCGTTTTGGAGATATAACAAAATCCACGTATTTTTTTATCACCCCTCGTAGTTGTAAAATGTTTGTAAAAACATCAGTCAAATTGGAGATTCAACATCAGGACCCTCTACCCCATGCTTGACTCATTACTTATGGAGCTATGAAGGCTTGGCAATACTTAAATAGAAGATGTGAATATTTTTATTGATTACTCTGTGCATGGTTTGATCTATTTGGTGTAGTTGTTAGGGTCTTGGACTTGAGACTGGATGACACAAGTTCTATTCTCGATAGATGACAAATATCTCACTATAGAATGTCTTCGGGCAATACACCTTTCATAGCCTTTCATTGGTAGATGTTCAAGGTTGTATTTGTTAAAAAAAAGAGTGGAAAAGACATTTAACATAGATCAGACTGACAAATAAAATTCAGCAGACAACCAATCATGGTTTAATCATTAAAAGTTACATCGTATCCTTTCAATGATAAAGATAAAAGATCAAAAGTGATATTGGAGGAGATATGATTCAAAACATTTTGACAAAAGCAAATTGCCCTAGGTAGTCTGTAGCAAACATCTTAGCAATGAGGGTTTGGTATCCATAAAGAATTGATGGGATTTAAGATTAAATTTTATGTAATTATCAACAGTATTCAAGGTATTTCTTGACTGCTTTTATACCTACCTAATCTATAAGTATGGGCCACATATTGCTCATAACAATTTCACTATATATAATACAACTGTTCTTGCATGGCCTTTTTGTTATAAAATGACTATTTCAAAATGCCAATTCTTTTACTATTTGTAAGGTTAAACAAAATCTGTTTTACTTTGTTCTATTTTTACATCCTCATAAAACAGGTATGTTTGAATAGAAAAATTAGAAAAAGTGCTTTATTGTTCAATGATTTCATTTTAACTTTAATTAAATTCTTTCATACATTCAGTATTTCCTATTTGCAGAGTAAACTTAAATGGTTTAAAATAGGAAAACAACCCTTGATTTTTTCTCTCACTTTCCGTTATTTGCTTTAAAGAATGTGCTTGAGTTATTGTTGAAATGTGATTATTTTTCATCATGAAAAATCCTTCCTATGTAAAAGAAATTAATGATAAATAGGTTAAAAATGCTAGAATTAGCTATTTACCCCTCTCTTAACCCTGAGAATGCTGGGTAAATTTCTAAAAATATATGGTTGCGTCGTCTGCTTTTCAAAGGGTTAAACATCTGCTTAAATTTGATGAAAAAAGATATTCAGAGTAGCAAACTGATTAGATCACAGGCAAGCCACCCATTTACTTGGCGGCTGGCCTGGATCTAACCTGTTTGCATAAGCATGAAGTCGGTTCCAGTACTACAAGGGTTAAAAAGATGTTTGCAGTAGGCATGTGAATTTTCTTGCTGGCTTTGAGACTAAGTCAATGTTTCAATGCAAGATATAGTAAGTGCTTCGTTTTTGTGAAGTACTTACTATATTCTAGTATTGATCCCTCATAGTATGGTTTTTGATTCAAATTGGCTTCAGATTCTCATTTATTTGTGACATTCTGGCTGGTTGGCAGGTATTTGCAGTAGATTATTTGTAAAACAATATAGATAAAATTAATGTTGCAGACGACTCTGGAATACATGGTGGGAAAAGTAGAAATTGTTCTTAACGAATAATTTCTCCTTTTCCCACGATGTTTTCTACCTTATCAAAAGATAATTTTTCAATCACATCACATTTTGAAATGTCACCTGCAAACTCTTTCAATTTGGGACAGTCCAACATTTGGCATTTGGTAAAGGGTTCTGAGCTTGATTGACCAACAGAAAGACAATTGTTCCACCATCATTACCATGAAGGGAGGGTATATGGATAATGTGATGAATCATTCTAAACCCTTTCCCAAACAATAATGACATTTGACCACTTTGATGCAGACGACTCTAGAAAACATTGTGGGAAAAAGGTGAAATTGCTCTAAACATGCAATTTTTGCTTTTCCCACAAGGTTTTCTGCTCTATCTGACGAATATTTTACAATTTCATCCCATTTTGAAATGTTGTCTGCAAACTCTTTTCAATTTGGGACAGTCGAAAATTTGTTTTTTGGGAAAGGGTTAAACACAGTTAATTGTTAGTCCCTGCGGCAAACAGCAACCGAAACATTGTGAAAAATTGAAAATTCTACAGTTGTTACAATTATCATTATCCATTATTCAATGTTTGCAGTTTTATAATAGGATAAGAATGTTGTCACTAAGATAATTGATTTAAATGTCATTTAATGTCAAATTACTGTAAGCAGAGAAAAAAGCAAGGTCATAAAATGTTGTTTTGACACTTTAGCTGTGAGATGACCTGACAAGTTTGAAGTCGCTTAAGTTGAAACTTGAGATGAAGATGTTTTTTCTTCCACAATGGCGAATTATCGTTAACACTTCAGTGCCATACACGGTTGTCACACCCAGGGATCACATTTATTCTTGTCTTTTTTCACACTGGAGTAAATTGTTTCCCTCATGTAAACTCAATATAATTCATCTCTTATGTTTTATGATATGTCACTTTTTCACTAAGATGTCTACCTAAAATCATAATGAAAACAAAAATTCATTCATTTACATTATAGTCTGCTTTTGCCTTTAATGCTGACCTCGCAAAAAATCTCAAATAAGGGAAAACTTGTTAAATGTCAATCTATGTTAATCTGTGTCAATCTGGATCAACCTCCCTTCAGTTACACTTGTTGTGACTGTATGATAGCTTGTTGCATCAACGGTGATGATTGTTGAAGCTTTATTCCAGATGTTTATTGTTTGGATAAGAGTTTCGTTTTAATTTAAACTTATTACTTTTTACCTCGGATTGTGACCGAAGCTTGAAGCTTATTGAATTAACTCTCTGTGACTGCCTTCTGGAACCAAACCAGTAATTGCGTGGATTTGAGGGCTAGTCCCAGCAATTTTCACCTCACCTTACAGGTATTGAACCAGGGACCCTCTGTACAAGAGACTGACGCTATACCACTGCACCACTATCGCCCTTTCTACATTTTCAAGAAATATTTCAATCATTAGTTGTTAGTTTTCATAACTATCTATCTTGCATGGTAATTTTTTTACCGGCATTGTATGAATAATCTTTCCAAGCCAATGCCTGCTTTCTCAAGGCATATTATTGTTTAGTGATAAATGGCAAACAGATAAATTAACAATGACTTCTTTTAATGTAAGAAGGAATGTAGGCTACCCCTTGTGAAAAATTCAAGAATTTATTCATGAACTTCATGAATGTTCATTAACATGACATGTCTGTTCATGAACACAGGACTTTTTCATAATTCAATAAAAGGTTCATGAACATCAAGTTCTGGTTCATGAATACATACATGAACCTGTTCTTGATGTTCATGAACATGTTATTGAAATTAATGAACACATAAAGAACTGCTTCGTGTTCATGAATGGTTATTTAATGTTCATAAATGATCATGAAGTTCATGAATAAGTTCTTCAATTTTTTGCAAGGCCATACATCTTGAGATATGTGCAATGACCATTGTGATTTAACTGAAATATTGTAAAAAATGACATTAAACTGTAGTTTAAGAAATGTCAACTTTTGTTACCTGTGTGAGATTTGGTCAAGTGTAAAGCCAATCCACATTGTTTTAGTGTTTAGCTAATTAATGTGTATGTCAGGTAAAAACACAGCCAAATGATTAAGGTGTCCAGTTTCCCATTACGACCACATAAAGGTCATCAAAATATTACATTACAGTGATGTTATAATCCTTTAGTGGTCTTCATCGGTCAAGCACTTGACATTTAACATCTACCCTTTGGATAGGAAGATGGGAGGGTTTAGTGTGTCTCTGTGCCTTGTAACAAGTGCTTTGTGGACGACTAATGTACAAGCTTCAATAAAGTGAATGACTTGCATTAGTCTTTCACTTATTGAGACGTCTTATTAGGAATAGCTTTCCAAATGATTGTGTCCTTAAGCAGGCTTAGAGGTTTACATTAGGCCTAATACAGGTTTTTCATGTTGATTATGCATAAAGCAGGTTTTTCCATGATAGTATCAGATGTTATAGAATCTTGCACAGCTCTGGTCAGATACAAACAAGAGTGATTATCACTGTTGTTTACATAATTTGGGTCTTGATTGATCTACAATTTGAAAATACTCTCTGGAAGTTGTAGAAGTCCTTGGTCTTGGCTAGTTATATCATGGGATGGGATAAAGAAAAAAACCTTAAATCAAGAGCATACATAGTACAGGAAAAAGACAAAAAAGCATGGGTTATAGAGGTTTCATTGTAATATGATAAGAAAAGATTTGGAAAAGAGCATTTGAATATATAAAACAAACAAAACCTTTATAAATTTTTGTTATAAATAAATGTACATGTAGTTAAATCCTTATCAGAATCAGTGTGTAATTCTAACAAGTTTTTTCTCAATTGATCCACTGATCACAAAGACCTGTATCTCTTCACAGTAGACGACAGTTCACCTTGGGATTTATGCTGACCTTGGGAACATGCTGACCTTTGGAACATGCTGACCTTGGGAACATACTGACCTTGGGAACATGCTGACCTTACCATACTTTTTACAAAGTGTTAAATCAAGCTGATTGTAAACTCGTCCAACTAATGCAACTAAATGCATTGTGGAAAAAGTAGAAATTGCTTGTCACAATCAATTTCTACTTTTGCAACAATGCTTTTTCAATCTTTTCAGATATCACTACAGCAGAACTAAAAGGTCTTTCACATGTTTACAAAGCATTTCTAAAGTCATCTGCTTCAAGTAAAAAGATGTTGTCTGCAGGAGGTAAAGAGTTAATGGTATTTTGTTTTCTATAAAGATTTTATTAATCTGTCAACAACAAGTTGAATATCAAATGTTGATTTTTTTCTGCTTGATGTTGCTTGATGTTTCTTTGTTAAAAAAATACTTTAATTTTGGTAATACTTATAACTTTTTGACTTTAAGACATATATTTTGCCTTGTTAGGTTATATTCAGGAAAAGTGTTAAAAAAATCTGTATTTCTTTAATTAAAGCAATACCATCATATTGTTCAAATGCAACATGCTGAGTTGATTAAAGCTGGAATGAGATTGCCAATGCTAATAATGGTAATTTCTGGTAAATTACACAGCAACTGACACCTTATTGTGAATTTTGAGAAATAAAAACTCTCAATTCATTATTGACCCCTGACCGCAAACTTTGAACTCTTCGCTGATTAACTCTTTCACGTTTAGCGAATTTAATACTTCTCAATACAAAAAGGGGAAAATGATTTAACCATTGTTTATTTGACTTGCATTAAAATCAAACCAAATAGTTCTATTCTCTACATGACGGTATTGACAGATTGATTGGTTCATCTGTTACTTAATATAAACACTAATTACGGTTTCAGTTTTTCCACAATCTTCAGTTTCCAAACCCCTTGGTACCATACAAAATAACACTGAGGCATTTACAGTTTTGTCATTCACTTATGTTATACTTAGATGGGTGGAGCAGTTTAAAGTCAAACCTTGAAACAGTCGAGCAAGGAATGTCCCTCAAACACAATGAAAAGGAAAGCATGGTGCATTACATGATGATTGCATGATTTTCAAAAGCTTGAATATTTTTAACGATTCAGATGAGAAATTCTAAATGACCCATAGAATGAACGGTTTATCCTTAACAGTGTTCATACACATTTATACTTTAATACAGCTTCTGTTTACCAAAAAAAATGGTTGTAGAAAAAAATTGTCATTAATTTTAGTATAGCAATACTTTCTTTTGTATATAAGTCTTCTATTTTATCACAAAGCATAATCAGTTTTTAATTCTCAATTTCTAGCACGGCTTGATGAATCATTTCATGTAGAATGATCACCAAACTAGTAATGAGGTATTATAGGTTGGGTTTCATTTTCTAATTCAGTAGTGTTTGGGCATGGATGTTAAGTAGTTGTAAAGGTTTGTTGACTTCACATAAAATCTGTCCTACAACAATTATTTTAACGCCTTGTGATATGTTAACCTTCTCCCACAAAACATTGTGTATTTTTCCTTAATGTCTGTATTGTTATGGAAACGAGACTTTAAATGCTGCAATGTAATTGATTTAGAAGAGATTAAATTTGTTGCTTGATTTATGAACATTTCTAGATTTGAACTCCGACTTTCTTAATTCAATACTTCAAATACACTAAGAAAAATTGATTAACATTTTAGTGCAAGACTAAAGACAACAATTCCAACTGATCTTCGTCTTAAATGTTTATGGGCAAGAAATGGACATTTATTGAACCTGTTCAATGTCAGTAAACATATATTTGTGATCAAGGCTTTAAATGTTGGTACATGTAATCAATTGGGTGCATCATAGGATTTTTTCAGGGTAAATGTTAGAAACACTTTTCATATCTGAATCGCTTTCAGATCGCAAGAGTCCTCACTAAGTTATAATAGATTTTAAAATCTGCTTTCGTCACAATCAGTATTAGAATGTTTGCTGGAAAAGCCTGTAAAGATTTTGGCATACTGTAGCAGTGTTAAACCTTTAACCCTTTACTGAACGCCAAATTTAAGACTGTCCCAATTTGAAAGAGTTTGCAGTCGCCATTTCAAAATGTGATGAAATTGGAAAGTAATCTTCTGATAGGGCAAAAATTATTGTGGGAAAAGGAGAAATTGCTCTTCACAGGCAATTTCTCCTTTTCCAACAATGTTTTCCAGAGTTGTCTGCAACAAACTGGTCAAATGTCGTTACTATTTGGGAATGGGTTAAGAAACACTTTGGTGATTTTCGAGGTTCCACCCAGGCATCAGAGAGGTAGAGTGTCTGCAGTATGTTTGGATGGTTTGAAGTTTGAGTTTGACAAACTGTTTAATACTGAAGCCCACAATTAGATAATAAAACATTTCTTCTTTTCATGGTACACTTTGTATTTGAAATAGCATTTACCCATTCCCCATATCTGACTGGTCCTGTCCAAATTCAAAGCAAATGCAGAAGACAAAAATGAGTGAGAATTAAGTAATACAATGATACAATGAAAGTAAAAAATGATAAGTAGTTCATTTGGAGTAATTAATCTCTTTGTCACATCGATTTCTAAAATGTTCTCCTGTAGATGAAGTATATGAGGCATAATGGGGTTTTACGCTTTAATAGAAAATATCTTTATACAGAGCTTGTTAGAGATTTTTATCATTTTGCTCTGATTGAGTTTCATTTTTCCCAGTAATTTTTGTATTGGAAGTTATGTGAAGAACTGGTATCAATTGTTTGGTTTGAAAGAGGTATTCTATTGATGTAAGATTGAAGTCAAGTACTTCAGATGGATATCAAAGACGTAAACTGTCTGATCACTTCCTTAACCCTTTCCCAAACAATAACGACATTTGCCGACTTTGTTGCAAACGACATTAGAAAACATTGTGGGAAAAGGAGAAATTGCTTGTAACGAGCAATTTTTCCTTTTCCCACAATGTTTTGTGCTCTATCTGAAGAATATTTTTCAATTTCATCACATTTTGAAATGTCGTCTGCAAACTCTTTCAATTTGGAACAGTCGAAAATTTGTTGTTTGGGAAAGGGTTAAGGACTTTGGAGTAATTAACACCTTACTTAATCATTAGAATGCTAGGTAATTTTCTAAAAGTAGACTTTTGTCTCATCTGCTTTCCAAAACCTTAAATATCTGCTTAATTTTGATGAGAACGATACTCGGAGTAGCAACCAGGTTAGATCACAGGCCAGCTGCCAGTTTATTTGGTGGCTGGCCTGTGATCTAACCTGTTTGCATAAGCATGAGTTTGGTTCAAGTACTATAAGGGTTAACTATTTTTATTTCAAGCACCTGATTTTCATTAACATCAGCTACCTCTTATACTTTTTGCCACTTACAATTACTATATGGGGGATATGTAGTGAACTAAAGTTAATGAGATGATTCCTAGGGTTTTAATGCAAGACTATAGCAATTCCTTTACAAATATGAAGCTCTTTACTTTATTATTGCACTGAACCTTCCCATTAAACTCAGCATGCAATTTCATCTTTCCTTTTGATCTAGTCTGAGAAATTTAAAGCAGATGATCATATCAAATAACATGATTAAGCATTGAAATCATAGTGGTTAAAGGAGAATTTGCTCATGTTGTCTTAGGTCATTTCATTATTTATAATGAGTGTTACCTGTTGGGGAAAAAACATTATTTGTGTTACAGAAACTTGAGAGAACACTGAAATAAAGACAAAGGTTCGTGCATTGTTTTAGCTTGTTATGAAATCTGTGATTATTTTTTATATAATATTAGGCAAAAAGTTGTAAAAAGTCCCAATTTTAATTTTTAAGAAACAACTGACAGTCTAGAATAAGCATTAGCATCTTTAATCAGATAGGTAGAAGCTGAAGTGTTCAAACTGAACTTATTTTAAAGGGAGGTAATTCATCCAAGCTTACTTAGTCTATATGAAGTAACCCATATCAAGAACTCTTCAATACATAAAGAACAACACCTTTAAATTCACTGTTTTATGTAGAATGAAGGAAAAATGCTTTATATTATCCTTTTGATCGATGAAATTGTGGAATGCTGCTACAGTAGGGAAGAAATTAATAGACAAATAGTGTTTAACCCTTTACCAAACGCCAAATTTTCGACTGTACAAATTGAGAGAGTTTGAAGACTACATTTCAAAATGGGATGAAATTCGAAAATTATCTTCTGATAGGGCAGGAAACATTGTTTGAAAAGGAGAAATTGCTGTTAACAAGCAATTTCTCCTTTTTCCACCATGTTTTTCCAGAGTCGTCTGCAACAAACTGGTCAAATGTCCTTATTGTATGGTAAAAGGTTAAGAAGAAAAACCCAGGTATTAATTGATATGCAGTGTACTATATGGGTCCCGATCTTGACTGCCTTTCCGTGACCAATACTTTTCCCACAAGACCAATAGATTTTAAAGTTGGCAGACCTTTAGGAATGAAAGAATTTTCAGAAAGCTTATTTTGATAAGCGTTTAGTTTCTTTGCTGAAAAAAGCATCCAAATCACTTAATAATGTTTTCTATTGAAAATTAAGTTGTTATAAGAATAAGCTACGTAATAGCTAATTTCTATCAACAAAGGATATATGAATTTTTTATAGCCAAGGACCTGTTAAACTTTTGCAGGATCAATTGGTCTAGATAGTTGCTGGTACCTGTGACCAGTGAATTTAATGAGGGATTGAAGAACCCTGTTAACCCATTACTCAACAATAAAGACATTTGACCAGTTTGTTGCAGACAACTCTCGAAAACGTTGTGGGAAAAGAAGAAATTGCTCTTAAAAAGCAATTTCTCCTTTTCCTACAATGATTTCTGCCTTATCAGAAGATTATTTTTTCAATTTCATCACATTTTAGAATGTTGTCTACAAACTCTTTTAATTTGGGACAGTCGAAAATATTGCATTTGGTAAAGGGTTAAAAAGTGTTACTTATATGATGTCTGCTCAAAGAGTATGCGATAGAGCCGGCAGGCTGCACAAGCATTGACTCGTTTCATGATGATGTGATTGCCAACGCATTAGATATTATCAAAGACAGACTATCAGTGTTTTATGAATGAACTTGACTGATCCGAGGTAACTCCAGATTTATGGCCAGGACTGGTCTAGAAGGTTCAGTAAGAACAGGATCCTTTCCATGAATTCCAAACATATGCTGTTCTTGCATCTGACTTAACCCTTTACCAAACAATAAATTTTTGCCTGTCCCAAATTGAAAGAGTCTGCAGACGACATTTCAACATGTACCGTGTAATGAAAATGGAAAGTAACCTTCTGACAGAGAAGAAAACGTCGGAAAAGGAGAAAGTAGGCTTCTTTTCCTACAATGTTTTCCAGAGTCGCCTGCAACAAACTAGTCAAATATCGTAATTGTTTGTTAATGGGTTAAACATTATTTCAAGTTTGATGTTTTGTTTCTTTATTGATAGGGTTTTAGTCATTCATTCATTTCAGATATTTCACGGTGACTATCCTAAATTAACAGTACCAGCATCTGGAAACTATGCTGAAAATTTGGTTGACTCATTGGAACATTTATCTTGCAATAAGCAATAAGAAGTCAACATAATTATGAACAAAAAAAACCTATTTGTTTCGATACTTTTGGAAGTTTTTGAAGTTAATGTAGAAGCTAAATTCTAGCAGTCAACAAGGATAAAAGCTTTTGTCAAAGAGACATAAGGTTTAACATCTTCAGATGTAATTATGGTGGCTGATATTTTTTCACCAGCATATAACTGTTGATATTCTTATTCAATGCATTTGTTTGAAAATAATATTTAGGAACTTAAGAGGGATTTTACCGACTGATTGTTGCTCACAATTTCTTATTGTATTAACCCTTTTAGTGCTGGAACAGACTTCATACTTATGCGAACAGGTTAGATCCAGGCCAGTCTCTAAGTATATTGGCAGCAGGCCTGTAATCTAGCCTGTTTGCTACTCATATTGTCTTTCCTCAACAAAATTAAGCAGATATTGAAGGTTCCGCAGGTGACACAAACATCTATTTTTAGAAAATTACCCAGCATTCTAAGGGTTAAACTGTCACTCTGTATTAGCCTTTTCAATTTCACAGATAGCTTCAATCTAAGAAACACTTATGTTTTTTACCAGAATTATGCAGTAACCTCTAATTAAGGTTTATTGGCTTCGCATGATTCTTGGTACTATATCATTCCTTATGCACTACATTTGAATAAAAGTGTCCATAGCAATTATCCCCACACCCTTCTTGGAAATATATGATGGTGATAAGCAGTATTCAGGATAAGCAAGGGTATAGCCCGTTGCTAACTTTTTTGTTTGAACTTGAAAAAAACCTGTACTGTAGGTATAACCAAGGAGAGCAAAACTTGCAGCCAGACTGGGACTTGATCCCGGGACCTCCGCAAACCGTGCGAACGCTCTACCAACTGAGCTATCCAACCCGCTTACACATTTTACTCTACCTTCTAAATCGAGACCCCTACAACATAGATACTCATTTGTGGAGGACAGTGTTCCAGAAATAGAGCGTCGGCTTCTGGATACGAGGGTCGTGGGTTCGAATCCCTTGAGAAGCGGGATCTGCCTTGCGATCTTTCATTAATCCACATTCGGCGCGATTACTGGTTATGTATCCAGGAAGCAGAATCGGGAGTGATTAATCTAAGTTGTAAGAACTTGTTGCACAACCGATGTAAAATAAATAAGTTTAAACTAGATACTCATTAGAACTATCAGGTCAAGAAAATTGTTGTATGCAATTTTCAAAATGACAAAAACTATTAATTGCACTAAACGTGATTGTTTATTAACATGATGTTCAAATTGTCCTTTTGTCACAATGATAATAAATGTTGTGTGCTGAATATATGAAAGTCACTTAACCCATTACCAAATAATAATGGCATTTAACCAGATTGTTGCAAACCTCTCTCGAAAACATAAAGATCAATTTTTTCCTTTCCCACAATGTTTTCTACCCTGTCAGAAGACTATATTCCAATTCATCACATTTTCGTATGTCTTCTACAAACTCTTTCAATTAGGGACAGTCGACAATTTGGTGTTTGCTAAAGGGTTGAAGTCTTCTGTGATTTGGAAATGGGTTTTAACTGTTTGTTAACAGTATATCTTTCTAATCCAAAAGACATCATGGGTGATATCTTTGCACTGTGTGAATTGTTATGTACACTCCTAAGACTGTGGTGTATGGCACAGATTTATCTTGATCATATGTCAGATTCATAAAACTTTTCTTAACCCTTTCCCAAACAATAACGACATTTCACCACTTTGTTGCGGATGACTTTAGAAAACATTGTGGGAAAAGGAGAAATGGCTCGTAACAAGCAATTTTTCTTTTTCACACAAGGTTATCTGACCTTTCAGAGGATTATTTTCCAATTTCATCACGATTTGAAATGTCGTCTGCAAACTCTTTCAGTTTGGGACAATCGAAAATTTGTTGTTTGGGAAAGGATTAAATCATCTCCACCTGAATAATTGTAGGAATTCAACGGTTAAATGTTATGTAACACTAGATAAGCATCATGTGGCTCATGAATTCACAAAGATGTCAAAGGATGCTTCTCATAGTTTTGTATATACTCGCATAAATTAACCACGAATTAAACTCATATGAGACCAAAATGTGCAGGTAATATTGTCAATGCAAACAGTTTCTGTAAATGTGAGTAATGATTTTTATTTTGTCAATGTAAAAAAAAAGATTGGGATTTGTCTGAAAGATGAATCATTCATGAATTGGAGCATATCATTCTTAAAGAGCATATATTTGCATGTATAAAGTAGAAAGTTTTACTCCATTAACAAACATTTCTTAGTGATTTTCCATCTTTTGTCACAATTGGTTTAAACATTTTGAATTTTCCTTTACCATTTATTTGCTTCATATCTAAAACAGGCAGTACTTGAAATCATTTTCAGAATTATACAATTTTATGTGATATATTTGCTATAAGCTCTATTATTGCAGTCTGCTGGATTTTTTTGTGAACATAGAAAGTGTTATGCAAAGTATAAAGATGCATTTAACTACCCCCAACAGATTTTTATTCTTATTATTTTTCTAAGCATTGTATTTCATATTACACAAAATGAAACTTTCAGGTATGCCCCTTTACCGACTATATGATTTATTAATTTCAAAAACCTTACCCCAGGTTCCAATGGTTGACTCATTTTAATAAATAAAGCAGCCAAAACTTTTGCAATATGCTGTGACAAAAGGAAACACATGCTCTTTATAAGAAAGCCATCTTTGTCACAATGGTGTCTTGAAATAACGGAAGCAATTCAGACTAAAAATTAAAGGTTTGAATTCCTGGCTGCTATATTGTATGCATACAAGCAAAAAATCACTGGCTTGGAAACAATATCAGAGAGCAATGGTAAAAGTATAGTAACAAAACATAAATATTATTTCTCATTCTTAAGTTTCTTTTGATAAATGGACCACATGCACACTGTTTATAGCTGCATTGTGAGAACAAAATGGGCTTCTTGAAAAGCTTTAACTGTTTCACTGCCACTCTTGCTGTTCCATGAGCGCTTAGAAGAATGCCAATCGCGCTTATAGGCAATTCAGTACTTCTTGATGACTGGTTGACCCCTAATTAACAGCTGCAGGAATCTACTTGAATGTATCTTGTGCATATGAATGCCCCCGAATTTCAGATCTGTAAGTTAGCATTATTAGCGCAACCAACAAATCAAATAGCTTAACCCTTTACCAAACGCCTAATTTTCGACTGTCCCAAACTGAAAGAGTTTGCAGACGACATTTCTGAATGTAATGAAATTGGAGAGTAATCTTCTGATAGAGTAGAAAACATTACAATTTCTCCTTTTCCCACAATGTTTTCCAGAGTCGTCTGCAACCAGTATGGTCAAATGTCGTTATTGTTTGGTAAATGGTAAACGATTTCATGATATTGGAAGCTGCCAAAGTTTGTTTGAAAACTTTTAAGGGCCAAACTAGATTTCTTAGTCTAAGGACTTAGTTTTAACTTAGCAAAAGGCCATAACAGTTTTGGTGTGAATATGATGCCCATATATTTGTAAGACGATGTGATGTTTAACCAATTACAAAACAATAACGGCATTGGACCAGTTTATTGCATACGACTTTGGAAAATACTGTGGGAAAAGGAGACATTGCTCGTAACGAGCAATGTTTCCTTTTCCCACAATGTTTTTCGTCCTATCAAAAGAGTACTTTGCAATTTCATCACATTTTAAAACTGCAAACTCTTTCAACTTGGGAACGACGAAAATTTGGCGTTTGGTAATGGGTTAATGCATTTGTCATCAAATCTCCTTGATTGTTCATATGAGCCCCTCGTTACTGAATTGAGATGTTTTCTTTAGGTTGACCTTCATACCAAAATCATTAAAAAAATGTAATGAGAAATTAGATCAAATTGTTGCTGCAGATTGATCTTTGTATCGGCATCGTTTGCAAGAAGTAGCCAATGTATTTTGGGCATTTCATTTTCAGTTATATAGTAATCATATGTCGACATCTATAGCTATATGTATTGAACAAATGCCATTGACGAAAAGACTGAATATGTTGAAGGTAAGAAACAATATGTCGGCTTCCATATTACGTCAGTGATGTTTTCCTTAGATGTATGAGTTCAGATTGAACTCTATCGAGAGCCCGGGTAAGTTATTTGGTAGCCCTGACACCCATGCCACTTTTGGAAATGTATGAGTTCAGATTGCAATTTGTCGAGAGCCCGGGTAAGTTATTTGGTAGCCCTTACACCCATACCACTTTTGGAAATGTATGAGTTCAGATTGAACTCTATCGAGAGCCCGGGTAAGTTATTTGGTAGCCCTGACACCCATACCACTTTTGGAAATGTATGCGTTCAGATTGAACTCTATCGAGAGCCCGGGTAAGTTATTTGGTAGCCCAGACACCCATGCCACTTTTGGAAATGTATGAGTTCAGATTGCAATTTGTCGAGAGCCCGGGTAAGTTATTTGGTAGCCCTTACACCCATGTCACTTTTGGAATTGTATGAGTTGAGATTGCAATTTGTCGAGAGCCCGGGTAAGTTATTTGGTAACCTTTATAGCCATGCCACTTTTGGAAATGTATGAGTTCAGATTGAACTCTATCGAGAGCCCGGGTAAGTTATTTGGTAGCCCTTACACCCATGCCACTCTTGGAAATGTATGAGTTCAGATTGCAATTTGTCGAGGGCCCAGGTAAGTTATTTGGTAGCCCTTACACCCATGCTACTTTTGGAAATGTATGAGTTCAGATTGCAATTTGTCGAGAGCCCGGGTAAGTTATTTGGTAGCCCTTACACCCATGCCATTTTTGGAAATGTATGAGTTGAGATTGCAATTTGTCGAGAGCACGGGTAAGTTATTTGGTAGCCCTGACACCCATACCACTTTTGGAAATGTATGAGTTGAGATTGCAATTTGTCGAGAGCCCGGGTAAGTTATTTGGTAACCCTTACACCCATACCACTTTTGGAAATGTATGAGTTCAGATTGCAATTTGTCGAGAGCCCGGGTAAGTTGTTTGGTAGCCCTTACACCCATGCCACTTTTGGAAATGTATGAGTACAGATTGCAATTTGTCGAGAGCCCGGGTAAGTTATTTGGTAGCCCTTACACCCATGCCACTTTTGGAAATGTATGAGTTCAGATTGCAATTTGTCGAGAGCCCGGGTAAGTTATTTGGTAGCCCTTACACCCATGCCACTTTTGGAAATGTATGAGTTGAGATTGCAATTTGTCGAGAGCCCGGGTAAGTTATTTGGTAGCCCTTACACCCATACCACTTTTGGAAATGTATGAGTTCAGATTGCAATTTGTCGAGAGCCCGGGTAAGTTATTTTGTAGCCCTTACACCCATACCACTTTTGGAAATGTATGAGTACAGATTGCAATTTGTCGAGAGCCCGGGTAAGTTATTTGGTAGCCCTTACACCCATACCACTTTTGGAAATGTATGAGTACAGATTGCAATTTGTCGAGAGCCCGGGTAAGTTATTTGGTAGCCCTGACACCCATGCCACTTTTGGAAATGTATGAGTACAGATTGCAATTTGTCGAGAGCCCGGATAAGTTATTTGGTAGTCCTTACACCATGCCACTTTTGGAAATGTATGAGTTCAGATTGAACTCTATTGAGAGCTCGGGTAAGTTATTTGGTAGCCCTTACACCCATGCCACTTTTGGAAATGTATGAGTACAGATTGCAACTTGTCGAGAGCCCGGGTAAGTTATTTGGTAGCCCTTACACCCATGCCACTTTTGGAAATGTATGAGTACAGATTGCAATTTGTGGAGAGCCCGGGTAAGTTATTTGGTAGCCTTTACACCCATGCCACTTTTGGAAATGTATGAGTACAGATTGCAATTTGTGGAGAGCCCGGGTAAGTTGTTTGGTAGCCCTTACACCCATGCCACTTTTGGAAATGTATGAGTTCAGATTGCAGTTTGTCGAGAGCCCGGGTAAGTTGTTTGGTAGCCTTTAGACCCAAGCCACTTTTGGAAATGTATGAGTTGAGATTGCAATTTGTCGAGAGCCCGGGTAAGTTGTTTGGTAGCCTTTAGACCCAAACCACTTTTGGAAATGTATGAGTTCAGATTGCAATTTGTCGAGAGCCCGGGTAAGTTGTTTGGTAGCCTTTAGACCCATACCACTTTTGGAAATGTATGAGTTCAGATTGCAATTTGTCGAGAGCGCGGGTAAGTTATTTGGTAGCCTTTAGACCCATACCACTTTTGGAAATGTATGAGTTCAGATTGCAATTTGTCGAGAGCCCGGGTAAGTTATTTGGTAGCCCTGACACCCATACCACTTTTGGAAATGTTTGAGTTGAGATTGCAATTTGTCGAGAGCCCGGGTAAGTTGTTTGGTAGCCCTTACACCCATACCACTTTTGGAAATGTATGAGTTGAGATTGCAATTTGTCGAGAGCCCGGGTAAGTTGTTTGGTAGCCTTTAGACCCATACCACTTTTGGAAATGTATGAGTTCAGATTGAACTCTATCGAGAGCCCGGGTAAGTTATTTGGTAGCCCTTACACCCATGCCACTTTTGAAAATGTATGAGTTCAGATTGCAATTTGTCGAAGGCCCAGGTAAGTTATTTGGTAGCCCTGACACCCATGATACTTTTGGAAATGTATGAGTTCAGATTGCAATTTGTCGAGAGCCCGGGTAAGTTATTTGGTAGCCCTTACACCCATGCCACTTTTGGAAATGTATGAGTACAGATTGCAATTTGTCGAGAACCCGGGTAAGTTATTTGGTAGCCCTGACACCCATGCCACTTTTGGAAATGTATGAGTACAGATTGCAATTTGTCGAGAGCCCGGGTAAGTTATTTGGTAGCCCTTACACCCATGCCACTTTTGGAAATGTATGAGTACAGATTGCAATTTGTCGAGAGCCCGGGTAAGTTATTTGGTAGTCCTTACACCATGCCACTTTTGGAAATGTATGAGTTCAGATTGAACTCTATCGAGAGCCGGGTAAGTTATTTGGTAGCCCTTACACCCATGCCACTTTTGGAAATGTATGAGTACAGATTGCAACTTGTCGAGAGCCCGGGTAAGTTGTTTGGTAGCCTTACACCCAACCACTTTTGGAAATGTATGAGCAGATTGCAATTGTCGAGAGCCCGGGTAAGTTATTTGGTAGCCCTTACACCCATGCCACTTTTGGAAATGTATGAGTACAGATTGCAATTGTCGAGAGCCCGGGTAAGTTATTTGGTAGCCCTTACACCCATGCCACTTTTGGAAATGTATGAGTACAGATTGCAATTTGTGGAGAGCCCGGGTAAGTTGTTTGGTAGCCCTTACACCCATGCCACTTTTGGAAATGTATGAGTTCAGATTGCAGTTTGTCGAGAGCCCGGGTAAGTTGTTTGGTAGCCTTTAGACCCAAACCACTTTTGGAAATGTATGAGTTGAGATTGCAATTTGTCGAGAGCCCGGGTAAGTTGTTTGGTAGCCTTTTGACCCAAACCACTTTTGGAAATGTATGAGTTCAGATTGCAATTTGTCGAGAGCCCGGGTAAGTTGTTTGGTAGCCTTTAGACCCATACCACTTTTGGAAATGTATGAGTTCAGATTGCAATTTGTCGAGAGCCCGGGTAAGTTATTTGGTAGCCTTTAGACCCATACCACTTTTGGAAATGTATGAGTTCAGATTGCAATTTGTCGAGAGCCCGGGTAAGTTATTTGGTAGCCCTGACACCCATACCACTTTTGGAAATGTATGAGTTGAGATTGCAATTTGTCGAGAGCCCGGGTAAGTTGTTTGGTAGCCTATAGACCCAAACCACTTTTGGAAATGTATGAGTTCAGATTGCAATTTGTGGAGAGCCCGGGTAAGTTATTTGGTAGCCTTTACACCCATGCCACTTTTGGAAATGTATGAGTACAGATTGCAATTTGTGGAGAGCCCGGGTAAGTTATTTGGTAGCCTTTACACCCATGCCACTTTTGGAAATGTATGAGTACAGATTGCAATTTGTGGAGAGCCCGGGTAAGTTATTTGGTAGCCCTTACACCCATGCCACTTTTGGAAATGTATGAGTTCAGATTGCAGTTTGTCGAGAGCCCGGGTAAGTTGTTTGGTAGCCTTTAGACCCAAACCACTTTTGGAAATGTATGAGTTGAGATTGCAATTTGTCGAGAGCCCGGGTAAGTTGTTTGGTAGCCTTTAGACCCAAACCACTTTTGGAAATGTATGAGTTCAGATTGCAATTTGTCGAGAGCCCGGGTAAGTTGTTTGGTAGCCTTTAGACCCATACCACTTTTGGAAATGTATGAGTTCAGATTGCAATTTGTCGAGAGCCCGGGTAAGTTATTTGGTAGCCTTTAGACCCATACCACTTTTGGAAATGTATGAGTTCAGATTGCAATTTGTCGAGAGCCCGGGTAAGTTATTTGGTAGCCATGACACCCATACCACTTTTGGAAATGTATGAGTTGAGATTGCAATTTGTCGAGAGCCCGGGTAAGTTGTTTGGTAGCCCTTACACCCATACCACTTTTGGAAATGTATGAGTTCAGATTGCAATTTGTCGAGAGCCCGGGTAAGTTATTTGGTAGCCCTGACACCCATGCTACTTTTGGAAATGTTTGAGTTGAGATTGCAATTTGTCGAGAGCCCGGGTAAGTTATTTGGTAACATTTATAGCCATGCCACTTTTGGAAATGTATGAGTTCAGATTGAACTCTATCGAGAGCCCGGGTAAGTTATTTGGTAGCCCTTACACCCATGCCACTTTTGGAAATGTATGAGTACAGATTGCAATTTGTGGAGAGCCTGGGTAAGTTGTTTGGTAGCCTATAGACCCAAACCACTTTTGGAAATGTATGAGTTGAGATTGCAATTTGTCGAGAGCCCGGGTAAGTTATTTGGTAGCCCTTACACCCATGCCAATTTTGGAACTGTATGAGTACAGATTGCAATTTGTCGAGAGCCCGGGTAAGTTGTTTGGTAGCCCTTACACCTATGCCACTTTTGGAAATGTATGAGTTCAGATTGCAATTTGTCGAGAGCCCGGGTAAGTTATTTGGTAGCCCTGACACCCATGCCACTTTTGGAAATGTATGAGTTCAGATTGCAATTTGTCGAGAGCCCGGGTAAGTTATTTGGTAGCCCTGACACCCATGCCACTTTTGGAAATGTATGAGTACAGATTGCCATTTGTCGAGAGCCCGGGTAAGTTGTTTGGTAGCCCTTACACCCATGCCACTTTTGGAAATGTATGACTCGTTCGAGTTCAAAGCAACCGAAACGACAGCTATGAAGAATATGCATATGTCAATTTCTGTATGGTTTTAGGAAGTAACTATTGTTACAAAAGATAAGAATTTCTTTTCTCAAAACAATGTCTCCTTTTGTCATATTGCTTTATTACATGCACTATGGATGCGGAAATGTGAAGCAGTAGGGTTAAACAACAACAATAACAACAACAACAACAACAACTACAACAATAACTACAGGAGTGTGATATACCCTGGAGGCCTTGGACCATGGTCCAAGCTATGGTCTGATAAAGCTGCTTGCACCGGGCCATTCCATTTTAACCCATTACCAAGAACATTAAAATTTCACTGTCCCAAACTCAAAGCGTTTGCAGACAACATTTCAAAATGCGATGAAATTGAAAAAATAATCTTATTGTAGGGCAGAAAACATCGTGGGAAAAAGAGAAATTGCTCGTTACGAGCCATTTCTTCTTTCCCCCACAATGTTTTCCAGAGTCGTCTGCAACAAACTGGTGAAATGTCGTTATTGATTGGCAATGGGTTAAGAAACCGAGCATCAAGGTCAGTTCCTCCATTGTAAGATGTTTTGAAAGATCTATCAGTAGAAAAACATATATATGCGCACTATATCTTTAATTTCTCGTTATCTTTTCTAAGTGGTCGATTACCATTTAAGTGTTTTAGAAGGAGGCGTTTTGATCTTAATGCATCGTAGAGCTGACAGAATCATTGATGGTGAAGCGTTTCAGGGATTAGACTCGGGAATTCAAGACTAGCTGGGTCATTTGTTTCTTTTGGTTGGGGTGGGTTCGGGTTGCACTGCAAACTCCGCGCAGGAGTTTGAATAATTCCCTTTGTTTCACTACAGCAATCGGAACCCCTCGGTGATGTTGCTAGGCCTGCCAGAATTTGCCGAAGAGTTCTGATTGACACTACAGTACATTACTTCCTAACCAAAATGAAAAGGGAGATCACTGCGTAGGAGAATGGTTGCACTGGGTCTAGCAAGGTTGCATGTCGATTGCATGGCATAATTTCTTCATAGTCTAGTACTGTTTGTACCATTGAAATCTGATTTGTATTGATATTTACATTTTCTGAATCTTCTCCGGTAGTCTATATAGCGATGCCTGGCGCTCCTGGTATTTCCCAATATGCACTGCACACGTTTCTGTCCGATATTCAATAACTGCTTACTGACGAGTACGTCATTGATGGGTAAAGGCGTTTTCATAAAAAAATTAACCCTTAACCACACTAAATTTTCGATTGTCCCAAATTGAAAGAGTTTGCAGACGAAATCTCAAAAATGAGACAACATTCGAAAATAATCATCTGATAGGCGGAACACATCAAGAGCAATTTCTCCTTTTCCCACAGTGTTTTCCAGATTAGTCTGCAACAAACCTGTCAAATGTCGTTATTGTTTGGTAATGGGTTAAAAAGATATAGGCCGAGCCGGTCTCACACCCGGTACACCAGCATGGCTATGCGGACCCGCTACATGATGAGCTATCGATGCATCCCGGACTCCAACATAAAGGTTAGCTTGTGCTCCACAGATATCGAAGATGGTGCTGAACTCCATTTAATACAATACCGAACAACAACGACATTTGACCAGTATGTTGCAGCATGCTCCCAAAAACATTGTGGGAAAAGGAGAAATTGCCATAAACGAGCAATTTCTCCTTTTCCCATAATGTTTTCTGCCCAACCAGAAGATTATTTTTCAATTTCATCACATTTTGAAATGTCGCCTGCAAACTCTTTCAATCTGTGACAGCTGGAAATTTGGCGTTTGGTAAAGGGTTAAACACACATAAAAATCAAATCAAGAATTGACAAAATTTTATTTCAAAATGATAGATTAATTCCCAGTGCACTATTTTCAATTAAACTATTGATCACGTTTTTCAATTAGGAGATATTGAACAGTAGCTCTTTGTCAACGACCTGCTCGGATCGTGTGACTGAAGTAATTTGCAGAATACAAATTTAAAGGGTTACGTTGGAAGGATGTTTATGTAGTGTGGTGAAAGTATTGTTAATGATAAGATATAATTCCTACGGGTCATTTCTCATTTCCTACATCCCACTGACAAACCGCATTGAAACAAGTAGGGATAAGAAAGGGGTAATTAGCAAGCTCAATGCATAAATGCCCTGTTATCAAAATGCTGTTATTTTTCAATCACCTCCGAAAAACAAAGTAGTTGGAAGTCGTCGTATGGTTGATACATATGTTGTCTATTGTAACTCGGTAACATGCAACGATTCAAAATGAGTTGAACGACTTCATGCAAACAATAAAAATGCTATGAAGTTTTGTTGGCGTTTCTTTATGTTGTTGTTGGGGTTTTTTTGTGAGGGGTTATTTTCTTTCTATGCTCATTTGTTATTTATCTAAACACGTTTCTTACGTATTCAAGCCTGGTTGAATTGACTGCAGATGACCTTATTTGATAATAATTATCAAGTGACTTGTGTAGCTACATCATCTGAATTATTAATTGAAACAATAATTAAATTCAAATCCCAATTGAGTATAAAACGCCCAAGCGAAAAAGCACGATGCTTGCATATTCTATAAATGGTCATAAAGATAATCACATATTATTAATCTCTTTTTCAATTCCTAAAAATGCAGCACTGTCGTCTTCTTATTCGGAGGAGGTAGGTTGGGTTCAAGATTATATTTTCAGTTCACCGACAAGTTACTTCCAGCGGATCGAGCGGAGAATTTTCGAAGAAATGCAAATTCGCATTTTGCTTCAATGAAAACGAATATCGAATGTTGAAAAGCGCGTACTGTATAAAACAAGTTAAAAAAACAGTTTTAAACGAATATACACATGAAATGGCCACCACACATTTTTGAAAAAGAAAGACTTGCTTGGGAAAAAAACCTGATTGATACATGCATGACTATGAAGACATTTTTGTAACAATGGGTCGATTTTCTTTCACTACTTTCCTCTCCTCATTTGTCCTAGCAATCAGGAACAAACTTGTAAACGCTGTTAGCGGAAAAGCCGCCGCATATCTGACTGGAGTTTCCCGCACAGGGGTCAACACAATTGGTAGCTGGTCCGTCCACATCGTAGGTGTCGTCATCACAAAAACAGCTATACATATTCTGAAAAAAATAAAATAAAAAAATAAGATAATCAATTGTAGTTTTATTTCCCTTTTCAACAATTTGTAGTTACAGCACTTGTCAGTTGCAATACGGCGTGGAAAAAGGCTTCGTCTGAAATATTGAATAAAAAGTAAATGAAAACATGTAGTTTTATGCATTTATCAAAGGCAGAATCTATTATGGATTGAGAAAACACAAACACTCATTCATAGTTGTCGGTACCCTGGTATTCAACTACAGAACGATTGTGCCGCTGGAATGCTCGATTCCAAGCGTTTACTATGTCTCTTATGCTCGATGGTTCCCTGAGAATTTATCATAGACAATGCCGTTGCAGGGATACATTCGTTCGAGCAATCTGAACACACCGGCTTTATCCGCTTTTCGGCTCACGGAAATACCCGAGTAGTTCCGATTGTCGTCTGAGCGCATTAGTTTGTATCCTGAGTTGTCGTTCATTTGCAACCCCGTACACCTCTTCAAGTGTTGATTGATAAGAAACGACAACTCTTGATGGGCACTGATGAGTGGCTTCGTGCATTTTAACCATAGATTTGTTTGTTTGTTTATTTGTTTGTTTGATATGTTTTACATCGATTGTGAAGGATGCTTAATAAAGTCCATCGAGTCATTCTCGATGACTGCTTCCTGGACAATACACAGGTAATCGCGCCGGTTTGTGGGCTATTCCCGGCAATTTTCACCTCGCCTAAAGGGGATTCGAACTCGGGACCCTCGGTACAGTAGTCCGATGCCCTACCACTATATGGAAATTAAGCAATGTCCCTTAAGCTAAACATAGACAATGGAATAGTAATTGAACACGAAAACCATACATATACGAAAAGAATACAATAAACACCATTTAACCCATTACCAAACAATAACGACATTTAACCACTATGTTGCAGACGACTCTGGAAAACATTGTGGGAAAGGGAGAAATTGCTTGTAATAAGCAATTTCTCCTTTTCCCACAATGTTTTCAATTCTATCAGAGATAAAATTTCCAATTTTATCATATTTTGAAAAGTCGTCTGCAAACTCTTTAAATTTGGGACAGTCGAAAATTTTGCGTTTGGTAAAAGGTTAAGCTATGATGCAGGTAAATACTTAGCAAGGAAGATCACGGGTGTGTGTTTTGTGCGATGGCAAGCCATAGTTACCTGCGCCCCATAGTACTCGAGTCCGTACTGCTTGCAATGATCGGCGCATATTTCCAGCGTCATCGTTCCTGTGGCCTTTCTGTGCTGCATTACTCGTCTTGGACACGGGACTGTGTTCTGGCAGTCCATGAAACAACCCACATATTCTGAGCGCCATTTCCCTGCGAACAGACAACGGCAACCTAAGAATTTGTAAAGGATATCTACTATATACTCCACGATCTAGCCATAACAAATAGTCGTTCTCTTAGTAATTCTCTTCATTTGTTTAGTTTAAAGAAATACCTGCATGAAACAGCCTATATATTCTGAGCGCCATTTTCCTGCGAACCCACAAAAGCCAACTAAGGATATGTCCAGGTTATATATACTTTACACCGCCGTAGCTACGCTGAGGCGAACCAAGGCAGTGGCCTCGGTAGATTTTTTTTTTTTTTTTTTGATGAACCCCAAAATCTGTTATAAGTAATCATCTATCAGGTTCTGATTTATGATTCGGAAATGCGAGAGAAGCCACCATTTTGTTTTTAAAAACCAAACAATTTCATTGAGGAGATCCCATCCCCCACCCACCCCACCCTTTAACCCTTTACCAAACGCCAAATGTTCGACTGTCCCAAATTGAAAGAGTTTGCAGACGACACTTCAAAATGTGATGAAATTGGAAAATAATCTTCTGATAGGGCAGAACACATTGTGGGAAAAGATAAAATAAATTGCTCGTCACGAGCAATTTCTCTTTTCCCCACAATGTTTCGTAAGTCGTCTGCAACAAAGTGGTCATGACGTTATTGTTTGGGGAAGGGTTTAAGAAGAGGAAAATCCCCCATCCCGTGCCCATCCCATGACTCGGTAAAATAATGAACCTGGCTACGGCACTGCTCTACGATCTAGCCATGAGAACTAGTCGTTCTCTAACTACTTCTCTTCATTTGTTTTGTTTAAAGTAACACCTCCATGAAACTGGCCATATATTATGAGTGTCATTTCCCTGCGAACACACACCAGCCAACTAAGAATATATATAGGATATGTACATGTAAACTCTTCGATCTAGCCAGGAGAAAAAGTCGTTCTCTCATAACTTCTCTTCATTTGTTTTGTTTAAAGTAACACCTCCATGAAACTGGCCATTTATTATGAGTGTCATTTCCCTGCGAACACACACCAGCCAACTAAGAATATATATAGGATATGTACATGTATACTCTTCGATCTAGCCAGGAGAAATAGTCGTTCTCTCATAACTTCTCTTTTTCATTTGTTTTGTTTAAAGGAACACTTCCATGAAACTGTCCATTTATTATGAGTGTCATTTCCCTGCGAACACACAGCAGCCAACTAAGAATATATATAGGATATGTACATGTATACTCTTCGATCTAGCCAGGAGAAAAAGTCGTTCTCTCATAACTTCTCTT
>OX401422.1:17365762-17389184 GCA_947846245.1 Cerastoderma edule | reverse complement strand
GATGGAGAGAAGGTGAAAACGAACAAAATAATCAACAATAACGTTTATTATCGATCCATACACATTTTAGTTTCGAGTATATTAACATTATCGCTTTTTTGTCACCATAAGGCGTTATTGTGCTGAAATCGGTTAGCATGTTCATATTTGAACTCGCCATCTTTCGTCTTCATTTTGGATAGAGTGAAGGAAAGATGGCGACTGTCAAACTTGGGAGGTTTTCAAGATGTAAGGGATCTACACTAAATTTTACTACGACTATCGCTTTCAAGTGTCGTTTCCATTATAAACAGAAATGATAGGAGTCAATTCTTACTGGGACCAAAATACACGTTAAATGAATTGATACCTTCATTCCTCCAATGATAGAGTGACGGAATCAACACCAGATGAAATAGCTGTCGCGTATGAATACAGATAGACTCAATATTTTGTAAACAAATTAGGTGATTGTAATATTATTCAAATGACAAATTCTATGTGGAGATCTACGTTTATCATTTATAATGTGATGACTTTCAGCCTTAAAAAAGTATAAGAAGAGTGTTTTAGTTCATAAAACCGATTGATAACAAAACTACTTTTTATCCAAAGCGGGAAATCGGCTATATACGGAAACCCATACAGACCATTAGCCCGGATGACCAAAGTTCAAGTTCATGTTAATACTTCCGAACAATCAGTACAGATTATGAGTCGGAGACGCTCTCAGATGAGTTTAACAAAGACGATTGTACAGTCAATTTCTTAAGATGTTTAGGTTGAGACTGGAGTTAATGTCGCAAGAGAGGCTATTCCGGTGCCTCAATTACTATAGCTCTTGAAAAAAAATGAATTAATGTGATACTGAGTTCTGGATTGGGGAATAAGAACATTTCTAGGTACCTTTTGGGAGAGAGCTGACTATGGTCTACAAGGACTAGTTGGTGTTGGATTTTATATAACAATGATTGAGACCTTCTGTGTTAGAGGGTGTTACATTTAGGGTAAAAAAGCATTTGTGTTACACTTCTAGTGTAGTCAAAATCATAAAGTGCATGCATTATAACAAAGACTTAGGGCTTTGATTATACCGACCTATGTTCTGCAGCATGCTGAATGCTCTCTATTTTGTGTGTTAAGGATTTCTGCCATGGATGCCAAGAAATTGAACAATAACCCAAACATAGTTCACGTTTCACTATGTTTCTTTTAGAGACATAGATAACGGCTTTCCTGGATGCACCAGTACTAGGCTAGGGCTTTGAAGTGACTTGCCAAAGGCCACTCCCTGAGGTCTCGGTGGGGCTCGAATCCGGGACCCCCGTGTTCTAAGTACACCACCTTAACCACTGAGCCAGCCATGCAGGACCCTTTTGGTTTGTGACGTTCACTCGTTTGTATATGTGCTGAGGCATACGATTGCAAACCCTGTTAGGCTAAGATATATAGCTTTCCTTTAAGTGAAATTAGTCACTTTCCTACCACACTCTCCCAAATACGTGCCATTATCAACGGGAGCGTTGACAGGCGTGTAGCTGCCTATACGAGAGTACGCAGCTGAATAAACATGATTCTGACCAAAAAGAAAAATTAGGATCTTTTTTAAAATCCCAAAAATCTACGTCATTAATTTATAAAGCCTTGACGCCTTAATGTATTCTATCTGTCCATAATCTAATATAATACTAAATCAATGACCCTAAAATCGTCAAGAATGCCCCAGATTGCACCATTATTTTCAAATTTTCCGCCCCAGGCCCCTAGCTTAATCCTGAATCCATACCCAGGGAGGATTAGCTACGCGCCTGGTTGACCCCTAATTAACAGCTGCAGGAATCTACTTGAATGTATCTTGTGCATATGAATGCCCCCGAATTTCAGATCTGTAAGTTAGCATTATTAGCGCATCCAACAAATCAAATAGCTTAACCCTTTACCAAACGCCTAATTTTCGACTGTCCCAAACTGAAAGAGTTTGCAGACGACATTTCTGAATGTAATGAAATTGAAAAGTAATCTTCTGATAGAGTAGAAAACATTACAATTTCTCCTTTTCCCACAATGTTTTCCAGAGTCGTCTGCAACCAGTATGGTCAAATGTCGTTATTGTTTGGTAAATGGTAAACGATTTCATGATATTGGAAGCTGCCAAAGTTTGTTTGAAAACTTTTAAGGACCAAACTAGATTTCTTAGTCTAAGGACTTATTTTTAACTTAGCAAAAGGCCATAACAGTTTTGGTGTGAATATGATGCCCATATATTTGTAAGACGATGTGATGTTTAACCAATTACAAAACAATAACGGCATTGGACCAGTTTATTGCATACGACTTTGGAAAATACTGTGGGAAAAGGAGACATTGCTCGTAACGAGCAATGTTTCCTTTTCCCACAATGTTTTTTGTCCTATCAGAAGAGTACTTTGCAATTTCATCACATTTTAAAACTGCAAACTCTTTCAACTTGGGAACGACGAAAATTTGGCGTTTGGTAATGGGTTAATGCATTTGTCATCAAATCTCCATGATTGTTCATATGAGCCCCTCGTGACTGAATTGAGATGTTTTCTTGAGGTTGACCTTCATACCAAAATCATTAAAAAAAATGTAATGAGAAATTAGATCAAATTGTTGCTGCAGATTGATCTTTGTTTCGGCATCGTTTGCAAGAAGTAGCCAATGTACTTTGGGCATTTCATTTACAGTTATATAGTAATCATATGTCGACATCTATAGCTATATGTATTGAACAAATGCCATTGACGAAAAGACTGAATATGTTAGAGGTAAGAAACAATATGTCGGCTTCCATATTACGTCAGTGATGTTTTCCTTAGATGTATGAGTTCAGATTGAACTCTATCGAGAGCCCGGGTAAGTTATTTGGTAGCCCTTACACCCATGCCACTTTTGGAAATGTATGAGTTCAGATTGCAATTTGTCGAGGGCCCAGGTAAGTTATTTGGTAGCCCTTACACCCATGCTACTTTTGGAAATGTATGAGTTCAGATTGCAATTTGTCGAGAGCCCGGGTAAGTTATTTGGTAGCCCTTACACCCCTGCCATTTTTGGAAATGTATGAGTTGAGATTGCAATTTGTCGAGAGCCCAGGTAAGTTATTTGGTAGCCCTTACACCATGCCACTTTTGGAAATGTATGAGTTCAGATTGCAATTTGTCGAGAGCCCGGGTAAGTTATTTGGTAACCCTTACACCCATGCCACTTTTGGAAATGTATGAGTTGAGATTGCAATTTGTCGAGAGCCCGGGTAAGTTATTTGGTAACCCTTACACCCATACCACTTTTGGAAATGTATGAGTTCAGATTGCAATTTGTCGAGAGCCCGGGTAAGTTATTTGGTAGCCCTTACACCCATGCCACTTTTGGAAATGTATGAGTTCAGATTGCAATTTGTCGAGAGCCCGGGTAAGTTATTTGGTAGCCCTTACACCCATGCCACTTTTGGAAATGTATGAGTTCAGATTGAACTCTATCGAGAGCCCGGGTAAGTTATTTGGTAGCCCTTACACCCATGCCACTTTTGGAAATGTATGAGTTCAGATTGCAATTTGTCGAGGGCCCAGGTAAGTTATTTGGTAGCCCTTACACCCATGCTACTTTTGGAAATGTATGAGTTCAGATTGCAATTTGTCGAAAGCCCGGGTAAGTTATTTGGTAGCCCTTACACTCATGCCATTTTTGGAAATGTAAGAGTTGAGATTGCAATTTGTCGAGAGCCCGGGTAAGTTATTTGGTAGCCCTGACACCCATGCCACTTTTGGAAATGTATGAGTTGAGATTGCAATTTGTCGAGAGCCCGGGTAAGTTATTTGGTAACCCTTACACCCATACCACTTTTGGAAATGTATGAGTTCAGATTGCAATTTGTCGAGAGCCCGGGTAAGTTGTTTGGTAGCCCTTACACCCATGCCACTTTTGGAAATGTATGAGTTGAGATTGCAATTTGTCGAGAGCCCGTGTAAGTTATTTGGTAACCCTTACACCCATGCCACTTTTGGAAATGTATGAGTTGAGATTGCAATTTGTCGAGAGCCCGGGTAAGTTATTTGGTAACCCTTACACCCATACCACTTTTGGAAATGTATGAGTTCAGATTGCAATTTGTCGAGAGCCCGGGTAAGTTATTTTGTAGCCCTTACACCCATACCACTTTTGGAAATGTATGAGTACAGATTGCAATTTGTCGAGAGCCCGGGTAAGTTGTTTGGTAGCCCTTACACCCATACCACTTTTGGAAATGTATGAGTACAGATTGCAATTTGTCGAGAGCCCGGGTAAGTTATTTGGTAGCCCTGACACCCATGCCACTTTTGGAAATGTATGAGTACAGATTGCAATTTGTCGAGAGCCCGGATAAGTTATTTGGTAGTCCTTACACCATGCCACTTTTGGAAATGTATGAGTTCAGATTGAACTCTATTGAGAGCTCGGGTAAGTTATTTGGTAGCCCTTACACCCATGCCACTTTTGGAAATGTATGAGTACAGATTGCAACTTGTCGAGAGCCCGGGTAAGTTATTTGGTAGCCCTTACACCCATGCCACTTTTGGAAATGTATGAGTACAGATTGCAATTTGTGGAGAGCCCGGGTAAGTTATTTGGTAGCCTTTACACCCATGCCACTTTTGGAAATGTATGAGTACAGATTGCAATTTGTCGAGAGCCCGGGTAAGTTATTTGATAGCCCTTACACTCATACCACTTTTGGAAATGTATGAGTACAGATTGCAATTTGTCGAGAGCCCGGGTAAGTTATTTGGTATCCCTTACACTCATACCACTTTTGGAAATGTATGAGTTCAGATTGCAATTTGTCGAGAGCCCGGGTAAGTTATTTGGTAGCCCTTACACCCATGCCATTTTTGGAAATGTATGAGTTCAGATTGCAATTTGTCGAGAGCCCGGGTAAGTTATTTGGTAGCCCTTACACCCATGCCACTTTTGGAAATGTATGAGTTAAGATTGCAATTTGTCGAGAGCCCGGGTAAGTTATTTGGTAGTCCTTACACCCATGCCACTTTTGGAAATGTATGAGTACAGATTGAACTCTATCGAGAGCCCGGGTAAGTTATTTGGTAGCTCTTACACCCATACCACTTTTGGAAATGTATGAGTACAGATTGCAATTTGTCGAGAGCCCGGGTAAGCTATTTGGTAGCCCTTACACCCATGCCACTTTTGGAAATGTATGAGTACAGATTGAACTCTATCGAGAGCCCGGGTATGTTGTTTGGTAGCCCTTACACTCATGCCACTTTTGGAAATGTATGAGTTAAGATTGCAATTTGTCGAGAGCCCGGGTAAGTTGTTTGGTAGCCTTTAGACCCATGCCATTTTTGGAAATGTATGAGTTCAGATTTCAGTTTGTCGAGAGCCCGGGTAAGTTATTTGGTAGCCCTTACACCCATGCCACTTTGGAAATGTATGAGTTCAGATTGCAATTTGTCGAGAGCCCGGGTAAGTTATTTGGTAGCCTTTAGACCCATACCACTTTTGGAAATGTATGAGTTCAGATTGAACTCTATCGAGAGCCCGGGTAAGTTATTTGGTAGCCCTTACACCCATGCCACTTTTGGAAATGTATGAGTTCAGATTGCAATTTGTCGAGAGCCCGGGTAAGTTATTTGGTAGCCAGTAGTAAAGGAGAGGACCCTGGAACAGACCGGTGTTCCAGGGTCCTCTCCTAGTCTGGGGGTGGTAGAGCAGTCTGGAACAGAAATCGTTGAAAAATGACTAAGTCCGTAGGTTCCTGGGCAAAAAGTTGGAAAAATTGTTCAAAAATGACTAAGTTCGTAGGTTTCTGGGTAAAAGTTCTAAGTTTTTAGGTTAGGGCAAGAAATAAGAAAGAATACCCCTGAAAATTTCTAAGTCCGAAAATGGATCGAAAATTTTCTAAGTTCGAATTTTGAGTTAAAATGACTAAGTTCGAATTCTGAGGTAAAATTTTCTAAGTTCAAATTCTGAGCAAAAATGACTAAGTCCGAATTCTGAGATTGATTGACGGAAGTAAACATAAGAGAACTGTGGTATATGACCATGGTGCTCTTTAACCCTTAAAGTTAAATGACTTGACAAATATGAGAAGTTCTTTCGAGAGAACTGGTTGGCCCTGAAAAGGGCCGTTTGGCGTGTACGCTGGAATGGAGTGGCTTAAAGGTGTGAGCATCCAAAATTTGCCCCACACACCGGACATCTTCGATGACGGCTATAGGATGACACTATGTTTCCGTGTTGTCGCCACTTTACAGTCCGTCGGTACACTACTTTAACAATTCGCACATCGTCCTCCTGTGACCTTTGATGGATAATTGCCCACATGTCAATCAACCCTCTCTGCAGGGTGTTTAGATCCTCGGAGACTTTTAGGATTGCGTTCCGTAACTGATCCATGCTAGCAGTAGGAGTAAAATAACAGCGTAAACCTCAAATGACGTTGCTTTTATACTGTTAAAGCGGGTTAACGTCCAATGAAATTAATGGAACACTGAAGTAATGTCCAATAAGATTTGGTGTAAGTAACGTCCAATGGAAGTGCACGTTGGTTACAGGGAATAGGAAAAGTTATTGGCGGGATAACTGAAAAGGGGTTATTGAGAATCCTGATACAGAAATTCTCATACTTAGTAATATAGGTATAAGATTAAGGGAATGGTTAAACGTAACACATCTTATATGAGGGTATAACAATAAAAGACAAAATCATGTATTATATTGAACAGTAAACTTTTAATGAACTTTGTAAGAACAGTAACATATGAACTATATACAAGTAAAAGTAAATTAAATTACAGTTTTAGAGATTTTGTGCACAAAGTTCCATAATTCTGATAAAGCCATGTCTTTATAAACTGATCGTTTCTATGATGGTTGATTGTATAAAACGTTTTCTGCAAACATTTTGGTAGGTTTGATCCCTGTGAAGCAGTGGTAAGAGCGAATATACAGTAGGCTCCACATGTTTGACCAAGTAAACTCTGTAGAGTCTGTTTATTGAAAGTCCATCTTGTTGTATGGTCCTGAATAAAGTTAAGTACTTCCTTCTCCATTGGTGGGAATCCGTACGAATCAAAGTAAAAGATATCGTTGTTTGCGTTGAATATCACGGCGACCCAATGTTCGCCTTCTTCAGTAGAAGGATCTGTGTTAACGATATAAGCTTTGATATGGTACGGTTTTTGTTCCGGTAGTTTATCTTTTGAAACCACTTCAGCATTAAGATTTTTAATCCATACACCACAGTCCAATATATGTTGTATTTCATAGCCATACATATTTGATAACGTTGTTTTTAGTTTTCCCACGAATGTTGTACCTTTTCACGCCAATTATCCAACCACATATCGTTAAATCCGCAAAGTACATTTGTCTTTATACTCTGCCATAATGTGTAGGCTTCTACAATTTCACAATCGTTTGATTGTAGTTCTTGTAAGTCTGGATACCACTTCTCCATAACTTTGTAAGGGTTTAAGTTCATCATAGCTTCATGTATGAGTATGTTTGTTTGTTCGTAACGATCCATGAACATACACATAGGATGTTGTAGCTGACTAGGGTGATCTATCTGACATCCTGGACACTGATTATGCACTTCCTCAATGATTAAGTTCTGTAACTCATCCACCATATGTTTATCAAAGGATGAACAAATATCCAGTCTTCGAACGTTTTGACTTTTAGATGGATATTTCACGGCCTCAGCTCTGTCTCGTAAACGTATAGCGTATTCATGTCCCAACATCTTGTTAATAATCTGTGATGATCTCTCTTAAACTGTTAATTTCGATTTGATTATCAAACTCCGCAAAGACAAGAACGTTGATGACTTGAGCAAGGGCTTGTGCAAACTGAAGTTCTATCCTTAGATTTCCAGTTCTTATAGGATGGAGATGTCCCCCTTCACTTCCTTGATCAGGTGTGAGATCATATCCCCAGATACAATAACCATTTGCGTAAACTTCTTTAGGAATGTCAAATGATTTGTTAAGTCCTAACGCCGAAACTGTTTGATACATTGACATGTATGATTTGAGAAATAAGTTGTTCTCAAAGTCAGGTTCAAATGGTCGATTGTGAATACTATGGCCATTACAAGAAACATCCAACTTTGAAAGGTTAAAGTGTCCGAAATAAAATGGATTAGTATTGTAGGCACCATTAAAAGCAGCATTTGTTACCATTGCAATAAAAATACGTTTTGGAAGTTGTCCTTGAAATAAATGATCTTCTACTTTTGACTGTAAACCATTTCCAATAGTAAATGTTTTTACTTCCACTCGTCGTAGTGGAATTTTCATGTGATTCTGGGCAATTGCTTGATTAAGACCATTTGCAATAACTGGAAGTAACTCAACATTTCTAACATTAAGACTAACTTTCTCAAGTACCAATTTTGCAGCGACTGCACCATTTGCTCCAGTTAAACAAAAGTTTAAAGGAGCTCTGTTTAATCTTAGACGAATTTCAACCCCATTTGGTAAATATTTCTCCTGTTGAAATATATCGAGATGTAGTCTGCCAAGTAATTCACAGGTTTTACTTTGTGATATTTGATTAAACCTTAATTTAAGCCCTGCATTATCTCCAGCAATGGCTAAAGCGTTGAATTGACCGGCAGTATCGTTTGCCCAAAGATCACCAGCATTTAAATGTGTTAATTTACTATCTTTGCTGTACGACAGAAGATTTTCAAAGTATGCTTTGTATGGATAGGTGTCTAAATTACTGGTTATCAGTTTGTTGTTTAAGTACAAATCGATACTGCTAAACTTGCTATGCAAAAAATTATTAACTGGTGCAATGTTGTCATCGTCATGCAAATTAGTGCCATCGGCTCTTGTTATTTTAAACCTTACATACAAATATGACTGTGACAGGTCTGTCCAATACTCTGTTTGAGGTGGAATGTTGAATTCGATCGGGGCATAATTAGCTAACGGTGCTACAGGAAAATGTTCAATCCATTGACTTTCTTGCATAGATGTCATTGTGGGTGGTACAGAAACCACATCTAACTCAGATTTACTGCATTCACATGACCCGTTTTGCATCATCTTTAATCAAATATATCTAAGTGTCTTTGATTTGTACGACGTTTCTTTGAAATGATCCTTCTCCTTCGAGATGTAGATTGTAACTGAGATCGTTTTTGAGGTTTTCTTTTATTTATCTTTGGTTTTTGAAGCAAAGTTTCACCAACAGCTCTTGCAGTTTCTTTTGCACGCGATAGTAAAACATTTTTTGGTTTTTTACCATGTAAAAAAATATCTTGGGCTGCACCTATTCCTTGTTTAATACCTTCTTTCTTTAATGCATGCAAACCTGTCTTTACAAGTGGTGTTACAGTTCTTAATGCAGCTTTGAATAAAGAACCTAAGCCATAACCATTTTGATGTTGCACACCTCGATAAACTGGAATCATGTTTTTTATTTTTTCTCAAATGTTTTTTCTGAAATGTTTTTTCTAAAATGTTTTTTCTAAAAATGTTTTTTTATTTTTTCTAAAATGTTTTTTGGTAAAATGTTTTTTCAAAAATGTTTTTTTATTTTTTCTAAAATGTTTTTTCTAAAATGTTTTTTTATTTTTTCTAAAATGTTTTTTGGTAAAATGTTTTTTCAAAAATGTTTTTTTATTTTTTCTAAAATGTCTTTTTCTAAAATGTTTTTTTCTAAAAAAGTTTTTTGTGAAAACTTTTTATTCGGTAGTGAAAACTGTTTTAACGAAAACGTTTTATTTATTTTTCTTTGTTCCGTCGAAAATGTAACTTAACGATTGTCTTGCCAACTACAAACTGAACAGGAATACCTGCATCACCAGTTATTTGAATGTTAATTGTATCAAACTCTGATTTTGAAACTGGAATGTATTGAACATTTGTTATTTCATGGTTAATGTGCTGACTACCATGTACATTTTCGTGGGCATTAGATGTTTTAAAGGGGGTTACACGAAGTATTGGTGCTAGGGTGTCCCCAATAACATTATATTCTGCAATATCTGAATAAATGTATAAATGGTTATAGCCTGCATCTAAATTTGGACTGTATTTAAACATTTGCATAATGTTATGTCCTGGAAATAATGTTTTACCCATAAATTCTGGATCACCACCCAATTTTAAAAACAGAAAAGGGTGAAACTTTACTCCTGTACGACCTATATTATTGAAACCAAACTTAGGTCGCTTAAATTCCTCAGCATAACCAATTTGAAATGTTATGTTTTTTGAAGCAAGTTCATCTCCTATGCAGTTTTGTAACACCTCATTCATTACACCTAACACGTGTGCAGGACTATTGTAAGATCCTGGTTGAAACTTAAAACGTATACCCCATTTACTTGGTTTGCCTGAGGTTTTGTTTTTCTCAATTACATACATTGACAGATCTTTTTTCTTTTCACTTTTTTCTATTAACTTATATAAATCTACATTGGCTGTAATAATGTGAAAATCTGCTTCGACTTCCGATATATTCAAAAATTGTGAAGGAGTTATTAACTGAGCCAATCCAACTTCCCACATTTCTTTTTCAAGATGAATTGTTTTTGGTAACTTAACTTTGTAACAACATTGTGTGTTGTCAGGATGCATGTCTAAAGAACTGTCACTTGGAAGAGTTAGATAAAACGAACTCATGTTTGCCATCAGGAAAATCAAACTGTTTGTTTTGTTTATTAAACTTAAGTCCTGGGGATGGTAAAATATAACCTAATGAACTGCTTAGTAAAATTAACCACAATTCTCGATTGTCACTTTGAATACTTAAATGTACTATTGATGTTGCGATGATTGCATAAATTACAATAATTTGTGAAACAAAAGTAAACTGATTTTTAGGAACACGATTTCCGCAACATGTATATTGGGTAACTTTGCCACTATTAATACTTTCGGTACCAGACTCAATATTACACTGAGAATGCATGGTAGATGTAGTCTGTTTTTATATATCTTTTCTGTAAAGAATTCGTCAAAAGTTTCAAACAACATATGATTCTGGAATCCAACTTTGAAATTTTTTAGGATAACCTTTCCAATTTACTTTTATTTCTTTAACAAAACGCTTTCCTTCACGTCTTGTACGTTTATCAAGCACTGATTCAATTTCATAGATTTCATCATCTTTTATAAGTTGTAATTCCTCACCATAAAATGTCCCCATAATCTGTTCATTATTTAAATCCTTTAACTTGTAAGTTATTGGTAATGTTTTATTTACATGGGTTATTTCAAATATTTCTTGTGTCCAGTTTGGTAAATAACCTTTATCAAACGTATGTTTTGTTTTATTAATCCGTACTTTATCTTTTACTCTAAACTTTGGTTTTAAATCTTTTTTCTTTAACTCTTTTTTCTTTGGAGAATACAATATCTCAGAAATCTTAGCTTCATTGCATGGTTTTACCGAGTCTGGGGAAGTTTGAATACTTCTGTGAAAAGTTGTATTGTAATTATTAACTAACTGGTTAAGTGCATCGACATAACGTCGTGTTTTGTTATGAGTAAAATATTTCCACATGCGAGTTTTCAAAGTTCTTTGAAATCTTTCGACAATGCTTGCTTTTGTTTCTGGATTATCAGTTGTAAAAAAATGAATTTGATTCTTTTTCAAAAAATGTTGAAATTCTCTGTTCTTAAATTCTGATCCTTTATCAGTTTGTAAAGACAAAGGTTTTCGTTTTGACTTTTTCAAAATTGACTGAAATGCAATAATTAAAGTTTTACCCGTTTTATTTTGAATAGGTATAACCCAAGCATATTTTGAAAATACATCAATGACACAAAGTAAATATCTGTTATTATTATTTTGTTTTGACATTTTCTGCATATCGGCTAAATCTGCTTGCCATTGATAATCAATACCTCCCACAACAGTCTTTCGTCTTTTAAATTTTCTACGAATGGGTTTATGCAACGTGTAGGTTGTTTCACCTTCCAACCATTCTTTAACGTCTTTATACTTTATCTTTTTTAAAGTTGCTTTTGCTTTTTGATACAAATATCTTGGGCTAGAAAATGCTGTTTTACTTTTTGGGTCATAGTACAACTTGTTCAATAAAGAACTTAATTTACGATGTTGTCCTTTTACCAAGCCTCCCATCTTTGACGGTTTGACCCAACGTTTTGTTTCTTTATAGTTGATTTTTTAACAGTCGATGGAGGGGTCATTAATTCTTGGGTATAATAATCTTTTAAACGTTCTTTTTTAACGGGGTCTGAGTACGGCGATGCTTTGTGGACTTTACTTAAAGATTTAAGTCGTTTAGATGTTTTTGGTGTACTCATTTTTGGGGTACTCATTTTTGGGGTCCTAAAAGTTATTTCGTTATCACTATCACTATTTGTGTGATCGTGTTTGTGCATCCATTTCCATCTAACAACATTTCCAACAACTTCTTGTGGAACATTTGTTTCATTTAAAGCCTTTGAAAATGTTTCCCAGCCTTTCGGTTCAACACCTTTTCTTTGGCGCAATGTATCATTTATAAGATCTATTATATTAGATCCAGGAATTTGTGTTCCTTTATATGTTACAACCCCTTGATTATTCCAAGATAAATTGTCGTTATTTTTCAACATATTTAAAAGCAATCCTGCTTTTCTTTGCATTGTTTTGGGTACACTTTGCAAAATACGATCTTGCATTGTATCAGATACTACGTTTTGCTTATGGGTACTATCTGATGGTATAATATTTGTGGGCACTTTAACTTTTTCGAGTGAGTTTTGTAACTTAAACAAAGTTTCACCATACCTTTGAGCCTTTTCCGTTTCCGATAATGCAGAGTTTTCCAAAATAGTATTCATTTTGCTTTGTTGTTGTGCAACATCTGTAACTTGGGGATTTGGTGGCAAACGTGGGTTATGCATTTGTTCCGCTTTAATTCTTTTAATTTCTTCTAATAATTGTACAGGAACAACAGCCATTTTTCTGACAGACATTTTTACAAAGATTTGATTGCACCACCAATACCTCCGACTACAACTTTTGTTAATAAAGGCAATAATGGACCTAAAAGAAGTGGTAGAAATCCTCCTTTTTGATTTAAAATACGTTTCTTCTTTTGAATAGAAACTGATTTTGATGCTAAACTTCTAAGATGTTGTCGCTTTGAATGCAATTTCTTCTTTTGAGCTTCTGTCAAAGGAACATGTCCTTTTAAAACATTGTGACAACATTCTGCTACACATTTTATGACTGGAGATTTTGCTTCCTTTATAAGTTTTTTTCTTATTTTTGGGGTAGATTGTAGCATAGCCATAACCATTGGACCGTGTTTTTTAATAAGTGGTGTTTTCTTTACCATGTTGACTCTTTAACTGTCTAAAACAAACTGATATTCTTAATGTAAAGACATCCTTCTTTTATAAAATGTTTTATAAAATGTTTTATAAAATGTTTTATAAAAATTGTGATTGCAATGCAGTAAGTGCAATTCGTGCAGGTTCCGATAAGTTCGGATTATTCAATGGCGAAAAACGGGCAAAATTGGCCTGTACACTTCTTGGAGATAAACGAACTGCAGTATACTCTGGACTCTTTGGTTTTTCTTTTGACTTAACATATTGTTTGGCATCCTGTCTAAGCTGGTTCAATTCTCTTTTACCAACATTATATTCATCCTGAGATCTTGGCGATAACGATGTTGACGGAATGTCTTGAAAATGCAATTTACGAGGAGTCATATATCGAATATATTTAGATCCAATATTGTGTAGTCTATGTACCATTGCTTGTTTTTTAGAATTCATAGGAGGTTTTATGGGTGTTTTGGGCGCAGATCTTCTTCTTTGTGTAATAAAAGTTTCATCAACTTTATTTGTTTGTTTTCTTTTCGGGGTATTTTTCTTTCTTTTCGGGGTATTTTTCTTTCTTTTAGGGGTACTTGTCTTTCTTTTCGGGGTACTTGTCTTTCTTTTCAGGGTATTTTTCTTTTTTGATTGTCTAGGTTGTTTTGAAAAAGTTCTTGCAGTTTTTACACCATTCCAACGTATTAAACTTCTTATAATAACACCTCCTAAAAAACCCCCGCCACCAGGTTTTAAAATAATTTTGCGTTTTTCATCGTCATTTATCATGGGATCCGATAACTTTTTTACGTCGTCTTTATGTTTTAACATGTAACTAGAGGTTTGTTTCGGTAATTTGATTTTACCATCTGTAATTTTCTTTGCCGCTAATGTAAACCATTTCAGCATTTCTTTAACCCCTAATTTTAACAACGCTTCTCTTGCATGTTTATTTGTTTCCTGACTTAAATTTTGCAATGCATGTAAAATCGACGATGAGGTATTTGGTAAAGCCATCTCTGATTGTGTATCTCCTTAGACCGTATCATAAAAAATGACAATTGATTTTCATATGCATACAGTTTTATACTGGTGAATAAATAATAGGTCCTTGATCATCATTTTGTGAATACCACCGATGAAAAATATCTGTACGAAGTCGTAATTCTCGTTTTGTTCTGGCATGAAAGTCAATGACAAGATATCCATGGTCTTTAGACGTTGCATCATTATAAGCTGGAATCAAATGTGGGGCTTGCATTTGATTTGCAAGTGTTTTAATTTGATTATTATCTCTTTCATTTCTAAACACAATCATGTATCGTGCATTTAAACTTATAGTTCTACTTGACTTCGATTGCTGAAACATGTTCTGAGTTATGTAAATAACACTTGCATTACGATGATGTCCTTTTCTTGTAAACCATAACTGGATTTTTTCTTCGTCCTTGTCCCCGAGCATATCGTCAAATACAATTAAATGTGAAATGCTGGGATCGCTAACAATTTCATTTTCATCCTCGGGAATACCATCGATAAATTTTATGAAGTTGAATGATTCTTTCATTAAATTGTAAGCAGGTTGCCATTCTTTGTAACACCATACCACTTTTTCTGGTACAATATTGAATAAATCTTCACGATAGTCAATAAGTTTACGGACAAATTCTGTTTTCCCACATCCACTAGGCCCGCTTATGTAAATGTTACAGGGGTGTTGAAACAAAAGGGATTGGATATCCATTTCTTGGATTAACTTGTCTCTTCAAAGGATAAATGTAAAATGACAACAAATGCAACATTTAGTAAATTTTATCCTTTAAAAGTATTTAAAAGTATTGAAAAGATAAAATTATTCAAAACACAATTTTGATAAAGTTTCAAATGCATCACTGTATTCAAAACTTTCAAAATCTTGTTTACGGCAGAAATATTTCATAATCGAGGTCTATAAGTTGTAGCAAAAAAATCACTGTTCTTCCGCGATTTAACTCCAAATCGTCAGAGTTATCATGACATTGACTGTGTACTTGATGACCTCTTGAGAGTTCGTTGTTTTACCGCCACTTTACATTGCGAATGACGTCATTCGTTAAACAATTGCACAATAAATGACGTCATTCAAACTGCAAACTGGCGGCAGAACGACGAGTTCTAAGGAGTCACCAAGTACACAACTGGAGAATCTTGTAACAAATACAAAACAGACAACAGTTTATCGATGAACATATTTTTATTACTCAGAACAAGCATTTTAGTCATTTATACAGTAAAAACATGTTTTAACAATGACTTATTGACATACAATTTGAAATGAATGTGATATTATATACAAGCATTGTTATACAAACATTTTATACAAGTATTTTTATACAAGCATTTTTATACAAGTATATTAAATAGTTGATTAAAAATCATAAACACAGTGAAACACATTTTCTATTTTGTATTCACGTTCAATAATCGTTCTATACAGTTCAAAATTTCCTATTTCCCGTGGATACTGATGATCGAAAAAGTAGAATCGGACTTGTCTTTCCATCCTGTACAAGTTCTTTGTAAACAAATGTGAATGCACTTCTTTTTCTGAAACATCTTGATCAAAAATGATATATCCTTTTACAGCTATGCATGGGTGTAACGAATCGTCACTTTCCACAGGATTTGCCGCATATCGTACATAAAAGTTAAACAACTCGGCTTTTTGTGAAAGCGTGTTGAGAAATTGTTCTGTTATAGTATCATTTTCCAAGTAGGTTTGAAATACCCATCTAGATGTATCTCGTCTTTGCAACCCCGGTTCAATGTAAAGTTGTGTAATAAGTCCAAATGCTGCACTAATATTGAACCGCATATCCCTTATCAATAAATTGATGTAGTATTGAATATTATACATCTTCAAAGACGATTCTCCTTTTTTACATCCATTGTGAAAACGTTGAATCCAAAATGCAATACAGCCGTATTGAAGCTCTTTCTTTATCTTATCTTTTAAAACATGCAGATTAACGAATTCTTTGTAAATCTGTTCCCGTAATTCAAGTGGTAATGGAAGCGTGTCTGTTCCTTCCATCTTTAATGAGTGTTTAATGCTTTTTTCATTCTACGCTTTGCTTTTATATGTTTTCGCCTTAAGCTCTGCTGTCCATAAGGAACAGTTTCAACTTTATTGACAATGACTCTTTTTGTATATACAGATCTAAATGTTTTTGTCTGAACTTCACTTTTGACAGTTCTATCTTTATATCTTCTTATTCTACAGTCATATGTAACCTTGATTTCATTTGTACGATCCATCATGCATTTTGTAAAAGTATCAAAATTAACAATTTGACTAGTTTTGTAATCTAATGTTATACCCTTTACTTTACATTTGCTTTCAATAGACCCATCTTTTGTTTGCAATTGGTAGGCATATTTTTTTGGTCCTAGCCCTCGAAACTTTGTAATTGTATTGTCTGGCTCTTCATCAGTCCATTTTCCTAATCGACTATTGACAATGGGTGGATTCCCTAGCGTTGGATCATGAATGTACATACAACTATCAGTATCAAAGTACAAAACCCTATCATCTAATTTTTCTAAAATACTGTATAACTCAAGTCTTGCATACGCTGTTACGTATGAACAAACTATAACATTTGCTGTACTGTGAGTTTGCACATGATCTAACTTATTTTCATAACTTACTAAAACAAATGGGCATTCATTGTCAAATATTTCAACATGCTTGATAAAACCCTGTGGATTGTTGATCAAATCAAAGTATTTTGCAGGATCTTTAATGTATTCAGTTTGTGTCATGAGTTCCCGTTGAGCCAGTTTCCCCCACAAACAATTGAGCATAATTTTGGCAAAAGACCGTTTACCAGGATTTTTTTAACCAAGTTTGCATCAAGTTCAACACCTTCTGCATTTTTGTAGTCAAGAATAAATTTTTCTTTGTCTGATTCTGACTGACACCAACCAGGATAACCACTGGCCTCTTGCTTCATTTTCAGAAAGTTGTCAACATAACCTTTGAAAAATTGATCCGATAAAGAATCAAAATGCCATATTTCATAGACATGAAGCAAACAATAACCATTATTCAGAGCTTTAAAAAGTTCAAGAGTCACCCAAGTTCCTACCAAGGCTTTATCATCTTGTTCATGAGTACAAACAGATAAACTATCTTCTGCACATTTTCTACACAATGGAAACATCATTTTGTTGTTGCAATGTAATGGCAAAACAGGGTGCAACAAATTAGCTGGGGGCAAAACTTTGCATTTAATGAGACCTTCATATTGACGAATATTGTCAATGTCAATATTTTCTGTTGTCAAAATCGAGGGATGACCTACAGGGTATGATTTGTATTTACACACAAATGGGTAAAGTGAACAGATATCAATGTATTTGATTTCTTTTTCATCTTTAGAGTCAATATCATGAGATAATTTTATGGCATTACATCTCCCACCATAATAATCCTTCCCTTGGATCTATTGGATCACAATGTGGAAATATTGATTCAATGTATTTTTTGTATTCTTTGTCTTTGAGTTTTGCATCAAACTCATGTTCCCACATGACATGAACATTGTAACCTTTTTGTTTAATGTAAGCTATCCTATTCATTGTTTTTTCAAACAGAGATTGCATGGTTTCCCAAATGGATTTGTTTGTAACCGATTTGGATAGCAAACGGGGCAACCGTGATACAGATCCCCATGAAACTCATACACAGTTTTGGATTCTTTATGAAACCCATCTACACTATAAGGTCCAATTTCATATTCACCCCCGTTTTTCGCATGCTGAATAAAAATATTATTTTCATTTGCAACACTTTGAATCCAGCGTATTCCCTTGATAGAAAAACGACGTTTGGAGGAATCTTTGCTGGAAATAATTGCAATTTGACCTTCTGGCAAATAAGAACTACGCCATACTTTATTGCAGGCATCTGCAATTGTTATAGCTTCAAGAAAAGGATCGATTCCTCCATGTTTGATGAAAACCTTTCTGAATTGACCACAACCCCTTCTCAAAATGTCTACATCTGAACGACAGTATTCTTCCCTCTCCTTTTTGAAATCAAAGATTTTACCATTTGTAACCTGTTCGTTATACCATTGCATAAAGTTTGATCTTGCTTCGGGGGACATAGAATTTGGCATGTAATATGAACTTTCCAAAAATGGACCAATATAATCCTGAAAATCATCCGTATTTGCTAAATGCGGAAAAAAACCCTTTCGTAATTCATCAAGTCCAAATGTAACAGGAAACTTGGCTAAACCAAAACTCATGAAATTGTATGAATCAATCAAACAAACACCATTTAGTTCCAATTTCATAATATTGTTTCCATTCAGGATTAATTTTGGTAGTTTTGTTCCTTGTTGAATAATATTTTTCAAAATGAATTGCCCATCGTAAGCTTTGAAATTGTGTGCAATTGCTGTCATACTTTTGTGACAATCAGCGAAAAGCCAGGTACAAAATTCATGTAAAGTGTTATTTCCTTGAAATATAACTTCTCTACCTTCACCAAATTCACTGCATGTTGTACAATGAAAATCAAGTGGTTTATCAATACATATGTCACAAGCTCTATGAGCAATACAATAATTCGGAATATGGACACCAGTATCTTGTTTACATTCAAAGTCAAAAAATATGAACAATGGCTTTTTGATCTTTTCTTCACCATCAACGTATTGTTCTGTCTTACTTTCGTAAGGTTGAATATGACAACGATGGTCAAGATTTGTTATCTGTTTGCAAAAGCGACACTTTTTCTTTCCTGCACAAATGTGTTTTCCTTTTCTAGATTGAAACTGTTTTCCACATTTCCTGCAATTTTTTACCAATTGACAAATAGATTTTTGTTGTTTTCCATAAACACTCTTATGGTTGTCAAAACAGCTTTTATTAAAATATATTCTATGACATTGGTTGCATTCATATGAATTACCACTTGACATACATTTAACATTTCCAAAACAACCCTTACATTTATTTGGACACAGATGACTTTCTCTGTTTTGGAAAGCAACGTCACAGAATTCACAATAATGATTACATCCTAAAAATCCTCTGATATTTGTGATGTAGTCATAATGGTTTTGGTGAAAATACAAATGTATAACTTTGGTTTTGATGCTTTCTACACCAGGATGCAAATATACCATTTCTACTGATGAATGTTGTTGATGTACCTTAATAACATAATCTTTTGAATACAAAAAAGTTTGAATAATGTTATATTCATCCTGACCACAAGGAGTTGTTGGTGAGATACCTGTTTCCTCAAGCAAGTTCTCAGCTTCGGTTTTCTGAAGATTTCGATCAGGATTTCGAATAAGTCCCCATCTTTTTTTCCACTCCTCGGTAGGTTCACGATTGACATGACACATTCCAACAACGACCGCTCTTGCAAAACACATACTGTCTTTGGTATTGTTAATTTGTACTAACGATGTTTTCTTCTTTGCAAACACAGCAGAATCTATTGTTGATTTTGACATCCAACCACATCCTTGTGGTGGGTGGGTATGTGTAACATCAAATGTCATGTTTCCATCATTCATCCGAAAATCTGCATTGGATTGTAACACTTTTTCAATTTCATTCAAAATAATACTTCCAGTCAGTTGAGCGGCGTCTGTAAAAGGAATATGAATCCCCATATCTAAAGCTGGGTGATTAATCGTCATTCTGATTTTATCCGATGGTTCGGTGTGTAACATCGAATTGATTTGTTTGGTAACATCATCAAATAATGGTTCAAGTTGGTGTGGAGGTAGTTCCTCAAAGTTTTTAAAACTTGCATGTAATAAATGTGATTCAGTTCTAAATTTGCGGGACTGTTTGTTCGTCATAGATTTTAGTTCGTACATTTTTTTCATATCCATCATTTCAGATTTTTCATCGGTGCACTCATTTTCTGAAGCACTGTCTTGTATCATCTTTACAGGTTTCTTTTTAGGCGAAAAAAAGTCATCATCACTGTAATTCTCCGATTCACTTTCTTCCGTAACTTTAATTCGTTTCCATTTTTTCTTTACAGGTGAATTACTCTCTTTAAATACCATCTTGATACTTTGAAATCCAGTTTAACATTGGTTTAAAGATCGTAACATCAAGACATTTTATAAACTCGCTCATGATTCAAAAACAACCGGATCGTATAAATAGAAGTCAAACATGAAACAATGTAACATTTACATTTCATTCTTCTTACAGAACAGACGTAATATTATAGTTGTCAAAATGGCAGAGATTGTAAACAACTATCAACCTGCAAAAATATGCTATGTATATGTTAATTCATATACGCACGAGTATGAAAGTACCAACATTCCTACCGACTACGAGATCAAGCATGTGGGAGTTTATGTTGGGGCGTTTTCATCTTACAACCAGGACAACCAGGATATCTACCAGATTTTCAAATATCGACAATTTGACATACTCGGTATTGATGAACTTTACAGGCCGCATCAAAGCAGACCTAAGTTTTGCTTCGTGTGTCACGACGACGGACATTGGTCTAGTAATTGTCCTAAAAAGACAAAACGCGTTGGAATCTATACGTATGTGTACGTAAACCCGGTTACACATCAAGTTTTGTTTTCAACACAAAACGAACTTTCACAACATCGGGACATGGATTTTGTTGGAACATTTACATCGTATTGTAACGAGTATAGCCGATATTGTTTGAAAACAAGAAAAAGTGTACGCATCATTCCAACGGAAAGGATACCTGCAACAACTCTATCAACTCAAACTACGGAGGAAATCAAAACAGACAACAATCAGTCTGTACAAACTTTGGATTCGAGTGAGAAAATGGAAATAGTCGACAAGGACAACAAAATCAAATTTGAGGATCAACCGAAAGAGGAACCGAAAGAGGAACCAAAAAAGGAACAACCGAAAAAGGACTTGAAAGAACAATCGAATTCAAACATAAACTGTTTTTTTCTGTAAATCAAAAAAGCATAAGAAAGGTGAAGTGTGTTCTTTAATTGTTAAGAAAGAAAGTGCAAAACCTCAAAAGCGAAAAGGACGTGTATGTTCTGGTATTCCTAAAAAAAAAGAAAAAGTTAGAATTGTGAATATTTATCAAAGTGTAATGAACTCTCAAGTTAATATTGTTCCAAGAAATGTTTTAAAAATTTTGTTGTATGTTTAACTTATATGTTTAACTGTTATTATATGTTTAACTGTTATCATATGTTTAAGAAAGAAATAAAAGTATGTAAACCAATTCAATTGTTTTTATTATTTTTGTTTAGAAAGTTTGACAATTTCAAGAAGAATCTTTCGAGAACATTGTGTACCCTTAAAAGGGCTTCCGTGGTTTCCCTATTGTTTTAGAAATAGGTTAGACCAGGATATAGTTGTTGGAGTTTAGCCTTCCATGCAACATTTTCAGTTGGAGGCATAAACTCCGAAAGGTCCGGGTATATGTTACCCATCTTAACGATGGGTGTACGAGTATAATACTCATACCCTCGCCTTTCAAAGAAAGCACAAAGTGCTTTCCGCCGATGGTTCTTCACCTCTTCCTCCATCAGCTCCTCCTCCTTCCTGATCCTGTCATCGTTGGATCTTTGCTTTGACTTGCCAAACAGTCGGCGAAGAAATTTCATAAAAGACTTCATTTTCAGAAATATGATTTAAAACAATCAAATCATACCTTTTTATACAGTTGTGTTGACCTACTAACCTACTGACCTAACAGATCACTTTAACATTTTCGTTGACCTACTGACCTACTGACCGACTTCTTAAATATTTAAGATACTTCTTAAATATTTAAGAAATCAACCAATCAGAATGATGATACTTAAACATTACGGGATGCGTGAATTCTGAAAAAGTTATCTTCAGTTTTTATGCTAAAACAGTTTTTATCATCACAAAATATGATGTTATATTTTAAACAAATAAAAAAACTTTCAGAGGTTTGGGGTTAAAATATGTAGGGCTCACTTCAAACATGTGCATATTTTATAAGGGGTACATTGCTTTGTCATCATAAGATGCTCATATGGTAATACATTTTGACAATTTGAAAAGAAAATCTTTTCGTGGGATATGGTTGGCCCAAAAAAGGGCCGTTTGGGTGGAGACTGTTCAATGATAACAGCCTCCAATCTTTCCGCAAGCCGGACACTTGCTCGCACTTCGGCGATCAAGTCGCTTTAACTGCTGTGCATCCAGCCCAGCTTGCAGGTAAAACGGCGGCTCATCGTCATCATCCCAGCATTCTTCGCTTTGGGGGAAAAGCGGTGTCTGTGACGGTGGCGGTGGTGGCGGTGGTGGCGATATCATCTGTCTCTTGAGATGTTCAAGTTGGTCAGAGACCAACTTGACTTGGTTGATTAAATCAACGACTTGTCGTCTCAATGACTCCATATTGCTAAGAAGTTATGACTATTTTCAAATTCGCAAGCTTTTTTATACTGCGCATTCCGATACTTAAATATTTAACCAATCACGTTTTTAAAACTAACGTATACTTCTATTGGACGTTACTTCAGTAATTCATTAATTCATTGGACGTTATTCCTCTAATTTCATTGGATATTATTTCAATCCTCTTTGGCGGTATAAAAACAACGTCATTTCATGTAAGCGTTATCATTTCAACTTTGTAGCTGAACGGAACAACCATGGAACTCAACTTTGACGAATTACTTGCTGAGGCGTTCAACTCTCATGGCAATCAGATACCATCTGATATGATGCCAAATACCATTGGACCTGAGAGTTACCAGACACAGCAATACCATTACCAGCCTGATAATTCTACACAAACAACTATGCTGCCAACGGGGGACAATACGTTACTTCACACCATTTTGAATGAATTTCGACATCTGAAGTCACAGCAAGACAGTGTAATGAACAGTATCCTGAGCGAATTACAGACATTTAACTTTCACCTTACAAAGCTGCAATGTCTGGATACAAGTATTCAACAACTCAACCATACCATTGACAAGCTCCAGAAGTCAACGTATCTGGAAATGGAAGTTACATCGACACCAGTAAAGTTGCCGATTGAAATTGATTTGGACAAAACAAGTCTGCATAAACTAGTAAATGCATTAGCAAATGCT
>OX401422.1:17321760-17365262 GCA_947846245.1 Cerastoderma edule | reverse complement strand
AAGGGGTTTGGAAACTGAAGATTGTGGAAAAACTGAAACCGTAATTAGTGTTTATATTAAGTAACAGATGAACCAATCAATCTGTCAATACCGTCATGTAGAGAATAGAACTATTTGGTTTGATTTTAATGCAAGTCAAATAAACAATGGTTAAATCATTTTCCCCTTTTTGTATTGAGAAGTATTAAATTCGCTAAACGTGAAAGAGTTAATCAGCGAAGAGTTCAAAGTTTGCGGTCAGGGGTCAATAATGAATTGAGAGTTTTTATTTCTCAAAATTCACAATAAGGTGTCAGTTGCTGTGTAATTTACCAGAAATTACCATTATTAGCATTGGCAATCTCATTCCAGCTTTAATCAACTCAGCATGTTGCATTTGAACAATATGATGGTATTGCTTTAATTAAAGAAATACAGATTTTTTTAACACTTTTCCTGAATATAACCTAACAAGGCAAAATATATGTCTTAAAGTCAAAAAGTTATAAGTATTACCAAAATTAAAGTATTTTTTTAACAAAGAAACATCAAGCAACATCAAGCAGAAAAAAATCAACATTTGATATTCAACTTGTTGTTGACAGATTAATAAAATCTTTATAGAAAACAAAATACCATTAACTCTTTACCTCCTGCAGACAACATCTTTTTACTTGAAGCAGATGACTTTAGAAATGCTTTGTAAACATGTGAAAGACCTTTTAGTTCTGCTGTAGTGATATCTGAAAAGATTGAAAAAGCATTGTTGCAAAAGTAGAAATTGATTGTGACAAGCAATTTCTACTTTTTCCACAATGCATTTAGTTGCATTAGTTGGACGAGTTTACAATCAGCTTGATTTAACACTTTGTAAAAAGTATGGTAAGGTCAGCATGTTCCCAAGGTCAGTATGTTCCCAAGGTCAGCATGTTCCAAAGGTCAGCATGTTCCCAAGGTCAGCATAAATCCCAAGGTGAACTGTCGTCTACTGTGAAGAGATACAGGTCTTTGTGATCAGTGGATCAATTGAGAAAAAACTTGTTAGAATTACACACTGATTCTGATAAGGAATCAAGACCCAAATTATGTAAACAACAGTGATAATCACTCTTGTTTGTATCTGACCAGAGCTGTGCAAGATTCTATAACATCTGATACTATCATGGAAAAACCTGCTTTATGCATAATCAACATGAAAAACCTGTATTAGGCCTAATGTAAACCTCTAAGCCTGCTTAAGGACACAATCATTTGGAAAGCTATTCCTAATAAGACGTCTCAATAAGTGAAAGACTAATGCAAGTCATTCACTTTATTGAAGCTTGTACATTAGTCGTCCACAAAGCACTTGTTACAAGGCACAGAGACACACTAAACCCTCCCATCTTCCTATCCAAAGGGTAGATGTTAAATGTCAAGTGCTTGACCGATGAAGACCACTAAAGGATTATAACATCACTGTAATGTAATATTTTGATGACCTTTATGTGGTCGTAATGGGAAACTGGACACCTTAATCATTTGGCTGTGTTTTTACCTGACATACACATTAATTAGCTAAACACTAAAACAATGTGGATTGGCTTTACACTTGACCAAATCTCACACAGGTAACAAAAGTTGACATTTCTTAAACTACAGTTTAATGTCATTTTTTACAATATTTCAGTTAAATCACAATGGTCATTGCACATATCTCAAGATGTATGGCCTTGCAAAAAATTGAAGAACTTATTCATGAACTTCATGATCATTTATGAACATTAAATAACCATTCATGAACACGAAGCAGTTCTTTATGTGTTCATTAATTTCAATAACATGTTCATGAACATCAAGAACAGGTTCATGTATGTATTCATGAACCAGAACTTGATGTTCATGAACCTTTTATTGAATTATGAAAAAGTCCTGTGTTCATGAACAGACATGTCATGTTAATGAACATTCATGAAGTTCATGAATAAATTCTTGAATTTTTCACAAGGGGTAGCCTACATTCCTTCTTACATTAAAAAGAGTCATTGTTAATTTATCTGTTTGCCATTTATCACTAAACAATAATATGCCTTGAGAAAGCAGGCATTGGCTTGGAAAGATTATTCATACAATGCCGGTAAAAAAATAACCATGCAAGATAGATAGTTATGAAAACTAACAACTAATGATTGAAATATTTCTTGAAAATGTAGAAAGGGCGATAGTGGTGCAGTGGTATAGCGTCAGTCTCTTGTACAGAGGGTCCCTGGTTCAATACCTGTAAGGTGAGGTGAAAATTGCTGGGACTAGCCCTCAAATCCACGCAATTACTGGTTTGGTTCCAGAAGGCAGTCACAGAGAGTTAATTCAATAAGCTTCAAGCTTCGGTCACAATCCGAGGTAAAAAGTAATAAAGTTTAAATTAAAACGAAACTCTTATCCAAACAATAAACATCTGGAATAAAGCTTCAACAATCATCACCGTTGATGCAACAAGCTATCATACAGTCACAACAAGTGTAACTGAAGGGAGGTTGATCCAGATTGACACAGATTAACATAGATTGACATTTAACAAGTTTTCCCTTATTTGGGATTTTTTGCGAGGTCAGCATTAAAGGCAAAAGCAGACTATAATGTAAATGAATGAATTTTTGTTTTCATTATGATTTTAGGTAGACATCTTAGTGAAAAAGTGACATATCATAAAACATAAGAGATGAATTATATTGAGTTTACATGAGGGAAACAATTTACTCCAGTGTGAAAAAAGACAAGAATAAATGTGATCCCTGGGTGTGACAACCGTGTATGGCACTGAAGTGTTAACGATAATTCGCCATTGTGGAAGAAAAAACATCTTCATCTCAAGTTTCAACTTAAGCGACTTCAAACTTGTCAGGTCATCTCACAGCTAAAGTGTCAAAACAACATTTTATGACCTTGCTTTTTTCTCTGCTTACAGTAATTTGACATTAAATGACATTTAAATCAATTATCTTAGTGACAACATTCTTATCCTATTATAAAACTGCAAACATTGAATAATGGATAATGATAATTGTAACAACTGTAGAATTTTCAATTTTTCACAATGTTTCGGTTGCTGTTTGCCGCAGGGACTAACAATTAACTGTGTTTAACCCTTTCCCAAAAAACAAATTTTCGACTGTCCCAAATTGAAAAGAGTTTGCAGACAACATTTCAAAATGGGATGAAATTGTAAAATATTCGTCAGATAGAGCAGAAAACCTTGTGGGAAAAGCAAAAATTGCATGTTTAGAGCAATTTCACCTTTTTCCCACAATGTTTTCTAGAGTCGTCTGCATCAAAGTGGTCAAATGTCATTATTGTTTGGGAAAGGGTTTAGAATGATTCATCACATTATCCATATACCCTCCCTTCATGGTAATGATGGTGGAACAATTGTCTTTCTGTTGGTCAATCAAGCTCAGAACCCTTTACCAAATGCCAAATGTTGGACTGTCCCAAATTGAAAGAGTTTGCAGGTGACATTTCAAAATGTGATGTGATTGAAAAATTATCTTTTGATAAGGTAGAAAACATCGTGGGAAAAGGAGAAATTATTCGTTAAGAACAATTTCTACTTTTCCCACCATGTATTCCAGAGTCGTCTGCAACATTAATTTTATCTATATTGTTTTACAAATAATCTACTGCAAATACCTGCCAACCAGCCAGAATGTCACAAATAAATGAGAATCTGAAGCCAATTTGAATCAAAAACCATACTATGAGGGATCAATACTAGAATATAGTAAGTACTTCACAAAAACGAAGCACTTACTATATCTTGCATTGAAACATTGACTTAGTCTCAAAGCCAGCAAGAAAATTCACATGCCTACTGCAAACATCTTTTTAACCCTTGTAGTACTGGAACCGACTTCATGCTTATGCAAACAGGTTAGATCCAGGCCAGCCGCCAAGTAAATGGGTGGCTTGCCTGTGATCTAATCAGTTTGCTACTCTGAATATCTTTTTTCATCAAATTTAAGCAGATGTTTAACCCTTTGAAAAGCAGACGACGCAACCATATATTTTTAGAAATTTACCCAGCATTCTCAGGGTTAAGAGAGGGGTAAATAGCTAATTCTAGCATTTTTAACCTATTTATCATTAATTTCTTTTACATAGGAAGGATTTTTCATGATGAAAAATAATCACATTTCAACAATAACTCAAGCACATTCTTTAAAGCAAATAACGGAAAGTGAGAGAAAAAATCAAGGGTTGTTTTCCTATTTTAAACCATTTAAGTTTACTCTGCAAATAGGAAATACTGAATGTATGAAAGAATTTAATTAAAGTTAAAATGAAATCATTGAACAATAAAGCACTTTTTCTAATTTTTCTATTCAAACATACCTGTTTTATGAGGATGTAAAAATAGAACAAAGTAAAACAGATTTTGTTTAACCTTACAAATAGTAAAAGAATTGGCATTTTGAAATAGTCATTTTATAACAAAAAGGCCATGCAAGAACAGTTGTATTATATATAGTGAAATTGTTATGAGCAATATGTGGCCCATACTTATAGATTAGGTAGGTATAAAAGCAGTCAAGAAATACCTTGAATACTGTTGATAATTACATAAAATTTAATCTTAAATCCCATCAATTCTTTATGGATACCAAACCCTCATTGCTAAGATGTTTGCTACAGACTACCTAGGGCAATTTGCTTTTGTCAAAATGTTTTGAATCATATCTCCTCCAATATCACTTTTGATCTTTTATCTTTATCATTGAAAGGATACGATGTAACTTTTAATGATTAAACCATGATTGGTTGTCTGCTGAATTTTATTTGTCAGTCTGATCTATGTTAAATGTCTTTTCAACTCTTTTTTTTAACAAATACAACCTTGAACATCTACCAATGAAAGGCTATGAAAGGTGTATTGCCCGAAGACATTCTATAGTGAGATATTTGTCATCTATCGAGAATAGAACTTGTGTCATCCAGTCTCAAGTCCAAGACCCTAACAACTACACCAAATAGATCAAACCATGCACAGAGTAATCAATAAAAATATTCACATCTTCTAAATAAGTATTGCCAAGCCTTCATAGCTCCATAAGTAATGAGTCAAGCATGGGGTAGAGGGTCCTGATGTTGAATCTCCAATTTGACTGATGTTTTTACAAACATTTTACAACTACGAGGGGTGATAAAAAAATATGTGGATTTTGTTATATCTCCAAAACAGATTGGAATATGTTATTAAAAGTTACTGCATTTGTAACATCTACATAATGTGATCAAGTGGTATTATTTTTTGTATTCCTGCGGTACAAAGTAAATATTTTACGGTTGTTTATATTACCCCGGGTTTGAAATCGCGGAGCACATCAAAATAAAGTCAGTTTTCCAGAGAGCCCGTACTATTCATTTAACTAATTTTAAATTCATTCTGATTAAAAATCTGCCAAAACAGATACGCTGGTAGAATGACGTCATTTCCGGCGGTTGATGTTGTTTTCCGAACGTTTGTTCGTTCCGTTAACGTTTGCACCGCGGTTTTGTACAACCACTAGCCAAGTCACGCACAGAAAACATGGCGTCATCGGATAATACTAAAACACGGTCAGTGATAAAATTTTGCGTAAATCTTGATATGACACCTACACAGACCATGAAAAAGATGCAGGAGGCAAACATGACTGCCAACACAAGTCGCTCACTTGTTTTCAAGTGGCACAAACGTTTTAAAGACGGGCGAAAATCAATTCTTGACGATAGAGGCAGAAGACCCATTATAGGACCAGCGTTAGTGACGTCAGTTGAACAGTTTGTTAATCAAGATAGGCGCATTACTATTCGGGAGATTGTGGCGGAAATGGGAATGAGCTACGGATCCGCATGGACTGTTTTAAGGGACCATCTAGAAATGACGAGAGTGTGCGCACGCTGGGTGCCACGACTTTTAAAGGATAACGAAAAAGAACGCCGGGTAAAAGATACAAAGACATTCCTAAGAAGATACAGACTTGAGGGTGATTCATTTCTTGACAGAATTATCACTACTGATGAGACATGGCTGTGGTTATTCGATCCGGAAACAAAGCAACAATCGTCTGTGTGGAAAAGATCATCATTACCACCCCCATCAAAGGCCCGAGTGAATAAATGTGGTGGAAAGTTTATGTGTATGATGTTTGCAGATAGACGGGGAATGATACTCACGCATATTGTACCTAACAAAGTCACCATCAACTCAGACTATTACACAAAGGTAAGCATAGGCTTTATTAAATAGTAATACTGTATTATTATCACTTTACTATCGTTTAGTCGCATTGTAAATTTTGAATAGTAGGTATACAGTATCAATCAATGGATAGGACTAGTACACCTACTATTCAAAATTTACAATTAAGTATATTTCAGATCTTGAGACGTGATCTCGTTCAGGCATTAGCGAAACTGACCAGGAATGTCTATCAGCCAGTTTCTTCTTCATCAAGACAACGCACCCCCACACGTATCGATGACTACACGGTTAGAACTATCTCTGTTGGAGCTTGGGACTATTCCCCATCCACCCTATTCCCCGGACCTTGCACCGATGGACTTCGCTATATTTCCTCATGTGAAATCACAATTGAAAGGTAGGCGTTTCGCTACACTGACAGAACTACGCGGTGCTACCCAGATGATTCTTAACCAATACGACGAAGACTGGTACAGATCCATATACGACAAGTGGGTCCATCGACATCGTTTGTGTGTGCAGACAGAGGGTAGTTACTTAGAAAAGTCATAAACCTCGTGACATTAAATTGCCCCAGAAACTCAACGACGTTACTATAACGTCGTCGTAACGTCATTGTACTGCTCCGCGATAACAGACAGGGGTATGTTCAGTAGTGTATAACTTTTTAACCAGTTATCGTAGTTGTATAATATTTTGTATGGTTAAATGACACATATTAAATTATGTTCTGTGTAAATACTAAATAAATGGACAGAATGGGTAGAGAGATAAAACAAAAGTCCACATATTTTTTTATCACCCCTTGTAGAATGAGATTTTTCTCAACATTTGAAGAGGCCAATCTGAAATAAAGTATTGGACTTTCACCTCTGAATAATAAGTTTTGTTCAAAGCATCGAGAAATCAGTGACTTAGAAAGAATAAAGTGCAGTACGAGTGAAGCCAGGGTGGCAAAATCTGATTTTGATTATATTCTCTGTAAATGCCAATTAAAAATCTTTAACATATGTGTCTGTGCCTATATGATATATATCCCAGTCCAAATAAACGTTTCCCTTAAAGATTTTGGACAATTATAGACAATTGATTTTGCTGTCCCTAGAAGGAATATCAGGATAGGTCCACTAATCCCAATACTAAGTGAGAAATGCAGTTAACCCTTTCCCAAACAATAACAACATTTGACCACTTTGTTGCAGACAACTTTAGGAAACATTGTGGAAAAAGGAAAAATTGCTTGTAACAAGCAATTTTTCCTTTTCCCACAATGTTTTCTGCCCTATCAGAGGATTATTTTCCAATTTCATTACATTTCGAAATGTTGTCTGCAAACTCTTCCAATTTGAGACAGTCTGAAATCTGTTGTTTCGGAAAGGGTTAAAAAAAGACAAAAAAATCTAAAATCCAATCAAATTTATCATTGGTCTCAATATAATTTTATGTTTTATACAAGAATAACCAATGAAAAGGAAAAGGGATATGGATATAATTAAGTACAAATATCAATCTAAATATGATTATATTTATTAAATGGACCATTTTCTGAGAGAACCGACCTTGGCATGTGAATAAAAGATTCCCAGGTCAGCCAGTGAAGTTATAAATTTATGGGAAATAAAAATGTCTTTTTTAGTGTAAAACCTCAAATTGCTTGTAATAATTACTTAACCCTTTACCAAATGTCAAATTTTCGACTTCCCAATTTGATAGAGTTTGCAGATGACATTTAAAAATGTGATGAAATTGAAAAGTAATCTTCTGAGAGGGCAGAAAACATTGTGGGAAAAGGAAAAATTGCTTGTTAAGAATAATTTCTCCATTCCCCACAATGTTTTCTTAAGTGATCTGCAACAAACTGGTCAAATGTTGTTATTTTTTGGTAATGGGATTGTGACAAAAGGAGAAATTGCTTTTGACAAGGAACTGCTCTTTTTGTCACAATGGTGCCTGAACACAATACCAAACAAAAACGAAATTTGACCAGTTTGTTGCAGACGACTCTAGAAAACATTAAAGTCCTTTTCCCACAATGTTTTCTGCCCTATCAGAAGATTATTTTCCAATTTTATCACATTTCGAAATGTCGTCTGCAAACTTTCAATTTGGGACAGTCAAAAATTTGGCTTTAAGGCTTCTGCTATAGGTGGTTTGAAACTTGTGTGTTTTAAATATAGGGTTTAATTTGATTTCAGGTTAATTTCAAATCATTACCCAAACCCTACTTAAAAATATCTGCAGACTTCAAAAATAAAGTAGAAATAGCTAGTAGCTAATGAACAGTTGCTCTAACCAGACATTTTGCAAACCAATAGAAAATATTCCATATCATCATAGGCAGAAGTGACAAAAGGAAACATTTTTGTGTGACAGTACCTCGTTTTTATGATAAAGACGGTTTTGTCTGGGACCTCTACACAAGGAAAACACATACAGCAATCTAAGGGATGCAAACATTTTAAATGCTTGACAGGAAATGGATAAAGGTACAAATTGTATGAAACATGATTTAATAACAGCTCATCAAAAGGGTCATTATTCAGTAATTATAACTTCTACAAATAAAAAATCTTTACAAAACATCAATAGAGTTTTTAAGCCATACAAATGAGCAAAACGGTTGAATGTCTAAACTGTTATTCAACAGATGTTAGTCTAAAATCTGAATTTGTCAAAATAACCTGTTAATACTATATAAATTGAGATAGAATGGATTGAACTATAAATTTACATTAAAAAAAGCATGTCACTGAACGATCACAATTATACAATCATTTAATTCTATCATAACCCTTATCTTTTACTTTGTGTATGCTAGATTAATACATCATTAATGAGCTTAAATGTATTTATGAAATAAGCACTCGATAACTTCACTGAAAGATATATATCTTAGAGATATCTGAAGTTTTATCCTTGGTGGCCATGGAGGGGGAATATCAAAATCAAGCAAACATAATCAGATAAATCTTTGATCAGTTAATCCCAAATACTTTACAATCTATCCTCTTTTAACCATAAGAAAGCTGTTTAATTCCTAAAAATATATTTTTGTGTTGTCTGCTTTACAAGACCTTACATATCTGCTCAATTTTGTTGAGGAAAGGTTCTCAGAGTAGCAAACAGGTTGCAAGGTGCCAATTTACTTGGCGGCTGGCCTAGATCTAATTGTTTGCATAAGCAAGAAGTTGGTTCCAGCACTATAAGGATTAAAAAAAGAAAACTTAAGGAAGATGTCTAAAATGTACTTAATACTAATTTTTCCAATCTTTAAAAAGCTTCCTTCAACATGTTCATGCTATGAGAGCATCAACCAGAAATCTGGAAAAAATGCAATCTTACCTTAAACTTTCTCAATTTCTCCCATTGTCAAAAAGATCTTGTTCAGTTGATCCAAGATTATTTCTTCAACTTGTCCAAGCTTTCCTCTGTCTATCAGAGCATCAGCGATTGCCCCTTTCAAACAAGTGCACACGCCTCTATTCACCATAGGGTCACAAGCAGCCTGAATGATAAACGACAAGGTTATTAATACAGTGGACAGGGGAAGAAAAACACTTTTCAAATAATATTGCAAAGATCTAAACAGTGGATTGATGGTCCAGCTGACCGTGTCCAATTGGTCGAATTAGCTGCTCAAAAATTCAATTTCCCCCCTGAATTATCCCCATTCTCCATGAACATTACAATCTAAGGACAGATTTAGACGGTAACTTAGTTAAGCCTTTACCAAACACCAAACTTTCGACTGTGCCAAATTTTCCACTGTCCCAAATTGAAAGAGTTTGCGGATGACATTTTAAAATGTGATGAAATTGAAAAATAATCTTCTGATCAGGCAGAAAAGTGCTCACTAAGAGCAATTTTATCATTTTCCCACAATGTTTTCCTGAGTCGTCTGCAACAACATGGTCAAACGTCTTCATTGTTTGGTAATGGGTTAAACTTTTACCGACCATCTCTTCATTTTTAATTTAAAATGGATATTTTAAGAAATAATAGTAATGAAAGTGCGATATTCCTTGATTTCTAACAACTATCTTAATACTCTCCATAGGTATTGCAATTCAAGTTGTTATATGCAACCCTTTCATTTGAACAGATGAGTGCATGTTAAATTTATCTTTGAATAAGAACACCATTGACATAGGGAAAATGCGTGCAAATATAACATATCTTTTCTATTGCAATAGTTTTTTTTCTCTGATTTCAGATGAAAAAAAGTCCAGTAATTATTTGCTTTTATCATCTTTAGATGTGTTCAATTCATTGGTCAATTGCTAATAGTACTTTAATTAAGTAACTAGATGAAAATAGATGAGAAATATTGTATGGAACAAATACTTCTCCTTCGTAAATTACTGTGACAATGTTTCCCATAATAATAACCCTGACTGATTGCAAACCTGTCCAGTTTTGGACACATTTGATGGTAATCATTCCCCAAATGAAACAACAAAGGTTTCTAAAGCCTCCCAACACATATACTATAAAGGAATGTATATACATGTATGTATAAATACAAAGTAATGGGTAAATCATACCGCTCATATATACATGCCTTAATGAAACTAACCCCACAATTAAAATATGTTGCGACAAACAAAAAGTGTAATATTGCCTATTGTCACAAGCATTGATACTAAATTTCACAGATAATATATAATATTTCAAATTTTATTTTTGCCATCTGCTGTATGCTTCAACATGGAGAATCCACAAAAAGCCATATAGGGGAATGAGTAATAGGAACTTTTAATGTGAAAAGGAGTCAAAATACAAACGTGTGGTCAAATAAATTAACTCTCAACCTTTCCGTACTTCAAATAGCGCTAAAATATTTAACTTTGAATGGTAAATAGTAAAAAAAACATGAAATAACTTTGAAAAAAACCTGTTATTTTAAAAAAGGACTTTCACATGTTTCCATAAAACTATGTTTGTCTTATTGTCAGTATTTTGCTCTCATTTCTCAATCTATTCGAAAGCATGCATTCAGTTTTTGGATGAAAAAACTTGGTATAAAATAAGTTTGAAAGAAATGTGATTGAGCTGTGGTGAAATCAGTCAAGTAAAAATACAACAGAGTGACAGACAGACAAATGAAGACAATCCTGCCACTGTCTTAAGAAGGAGGTAATCAAAATAATTCGATGTGAAGATTGCTTTTTATTTTCTGATGGGGCAATCTAAAAGTTGAAATTTCGAACGATCAAAATAATGTCGGACTTTTTTTATTCTAATTTTCGGATTTAAAGCACAAATGGCCATTCAAAGTCAATTGGTATTACAAGATATGTTAAATAAACAGTGTGAAGGAATGTGAACAAGTTAACCCTTAAAATGCTGGGTAATTTTCTAAACAAAAGATTTTTGTGTCATCTGCTTTCCAAAACCTTAAACATCTGCTTAATTTTGATGAGAAAAAATACTTAGAGTAGCAAACAGGTTATATCACAGGCCAGCCGCCAAGAAAATTGGCAGGCTGGCCTGTGATCTAACCTGTTTGCATAAGCATGGAGTCAGTTCCAGCACTATAAGGGGTAACACAGCCCTGGCTTTGAAGCTAAGGACCTCTTGAATAAAAAGAAAATCACAAACTTGTAATTCTAACCCTCTCTAATACATAAGGTCAACTGAGGCCATCTCAAAGAACCCATACTTTCCCAATACTGATACCAAAATGGCCAACTCTTTCCAAATTGGATACCTCAGAACCTTTGTGCAGTTTTTCTCTTTCCACAAAAAAATGTCGATCATATTAGACATGTTCTGAAGCATCATCAAAGAAAGGTAAGAGAAGTACAACTATTTTACATCAATAATAATATCAATTTATGGAGCAACTGAAATCTGAAAGCACAAGTTTCTCATTTGTTTCAAAACATTTTCATCTCTATGTCGCTTTTTGAGAAATCTTTTTCAGTTTTCAATCTAGTTAGCTTGCATGTCAAAGACGCTTCAAGCTATCTGTATGTTACTATTTTTTGTATGTATAAATCATTTCTCTCTAAACTTTTTTCAGTAATGTAAAGGTATATACAGGATATTGTTTTCAAAATCATTGTAACAAAAGGAGAGGTCACTTGATTGAAGCTATTTCTATTTCATGACATTATAATATACTTTATGAATAATTTTCACACCTTTTTGATATTATTTGTGTGTCCTGATCTAAATGCTTTAACCCTTGGAGTGCTGGAACGGACTGCATGCTTATAAATGCAAACAGGTTGGATCCAGGCCAGCTGCAGAGTAGATTTTAAGGCAGAGGCCATAAAAATGATTCTCAAAAGACCTATATATTTCCTTTTATAAAACAATATTTATGCCACCAGCACAATCACATTACCCACAACAAGGAAAAAGGTTTTAGTTATGTTACAGAGTGTTTATTATGGAGAAATGGGTGAAGAAGATAATATATCACCAGTATGTTAAATAACATGATAATTTAATCAAGTTTAACATCAAAGGATGGGTGTTAATGGGTAATGTTGGTGGTCAGGCCTTCAGTGGACAATTTCACACCATTGTAAATTTGATACTTATTAACATAAAGTAAAAACAGATAACAATTGTGTGTTTTGAAAAATAACAAATGTTATATCTTTAACAACGATGATTGGAGAACATTGCTGCAAAAGGAGACATTGCCCAGTAAAAAGCATATCACTTTTTAACCTAGCATACATTTATTTGTAAAAGAACAGACTTCACGAAACTTCGTAGGCCCTAGGCCCTTGACGGACTGAAATGCCTGAGGTCTGACAGAAACCCTCTTTGGTCTTACAGATTTTTACATAGACAAAGAAAGTATTAAGTTTGGTCTGGGGCCCTCAGAGTATCTGGAAGTCTGAAGGAATATCATTACATGAGGGTTTCCTATCCAAAGGAAAGGATAAAAATACATGCTGGTCTTTTAAACTCTTTTGCTAAATGTTGACAAACATAATTATGAATTTTACACCATACAAAAAGTAAAATTCACAAACCTTATTTATTTTGAACATATGAAAAATTACACCTCCAAAGAGGCCTTATTAAATATTTTATGTTTCCAGAATTTTTCCTGAAATACATATATCTAATTTTACAAGCAGTTCAAAGACAAACTGACCAAGTAACAGACAGAAAGGCAAAATCAACATACTGTAACATAACATGATTGGGGTCATTAACCCTTATAGTGCTGGAACTGAATTCGTGCTTATGCAAGCAGGTTAGTTCCAGGCCAGCCGCCAAGTCAATAAGAGACTAGCCTGTGATCTAACCTGTTTGCTACTCTAAGTATCATTCCTCATAATAATCAATCAGATGAAGAAGGTTTAGGAAAGCATACTTCACAATAATCTATTTTAAGAAAATTACTAAACAATAAAGGGTTAAAGTATATGATGCAGCCTCATGCTAGAGAATTGGTTTGCTTCAAGCACATTCAGGAAACCTATCAATTTTAGACCCTTTCATGCATGGTACCGGTAGTGCATGTTTCTTGAGCATAAATTAATATAATCCTAATTATACCTATTTTGCCTGAACCTGCATGATGCAGGACCATTCTTCTGCATGATGCAAAACCATACTTCTGCATGATGCAGCACCATGATGCATATCGCAGGGCCATTCATCCTCAAGATGCAGCACCATTCTTCTGCATGATGCAGCACCATTCTTCTGCATGATGCAGCACCATTCTTCTGCATGATATAGCACCATTCTTCTGCATGATGTGTGACCATTCTTCTGCATGATGCAGGACCATTCCTCTGCATGATGTAGCACCATTCTTCTGCATGATGCAGCACCATTCTTCTGCATGATGTGTGACCATTCTTCTGCATGATTAAGCACCATTCTTCTGCATGATGCAGCACCATTCTTCTGCATGATCTAGCACCATTCTTCTGCATGATGTAGGACCATTCTTCTGCATGATGCAGCACCATTCTTTGCATGATGCAGCACCATTCTTCTGCATGATGCAGCACCATTCTTCTGCATGATGCAGCACCATTCTTCTGCATGATGTAGGACCATTCTTCTGCATGATGCAGGACCATTCTTCTGCATGATATAGCACCATTCTTCTGTATGATACAGCACCATCCTTCTGCATGATGCAGCACCATTCTTCTACAGGTAGCAGCACCATTCTTCTACAGGTAGCAGCACCATTCTTCTACAGGTAGCAGCACCATTCTTCTGCATGATGGAGCACCATTCTTCTGCATGATGCAGGACCATTCTTCTGCATTATACAGCACCATTCCTCTGTATGATGTAGCACCATTCTTCTGCATGATGTAGCACCATTCTTCTGTATGATACAGCACCATTCTTCTACATGATGCAGGACCATTCTTCTGCATTATACAGCACCATTCCTCTGTATGATGTAGCACCATTCTTCTGCATTATGCAGCACCATTCCTCTGCATGATGCAGCAACGTTCTTTTGCATGATGCAGCACCATTCTTCTGCATGATGCAGCACCATACTTTTGCATGATGCAGAACCATGATGTATAATGCAGAACAAGAAAAGGAAGATGCTTTTATGGCCAGAATCTTATGTAAACAGCATATTCTCGTACCTCAAACCTTGTGAGTGTTGCCCAATATTAAGTACATATGGATTCTAACCAGGTTTTAAAATGACTTTTTAGAATTAGAGCTTATTGTCTTCTTCTGATGAAATGACAAGAGAGACTAAAAGTAACATAAGACTATATATTGTTGACTGCTTTCCAACCTTGTTCATAACTGTAAAGAAAATATATAGATAGGTTTAGTATTGGAGTTATTACAACATGTTTAAACGGGTTTTGGTTATTTCGAAAACAAGCTAAACTTAGCCTAGTCTAGGAGGTGCAATTTAAGAAACAAAAGTCACATGATTTTAGCCAATAAAAAGTAAAGACGGCATAAAGGGTCTTTGGTGTCCAACCCATGTTGAAGCACTTCCGGGTCGTTGTAACCTAGAAAGTAGTTCTTTGAAATATTGAAAGTCCCACTTCCAAGGTGTTTCCACAGGAAAATGTTTTGTTAAAAGTATATATATTGGTACTGTGTGATTGCTTTGTCTTCTCCTGCATGTTTTAAATGTGTTTTGTTTGTATTTTACAGGACTACTTCTCCATGCGGTGAGACCCAAAGATGTCTGTTCTCAGTCTTGGCGTGACCTCTACCATTTGAATTGACACGCCCCCTCTCTGGAAATCGGCAAAAAGCAACAAAAAATGGATCAGTCATGATACATTTAACCCAGCAGATATATTGTGTTAAGATAGTTTAAAGGTGACAAGGTCACGAGAAAGTACAGTAAGGGAGCAGTTTGTCTCTGTGACTGCTCAAATGGTTGCTTTTTAACAATGGGAGATGGTTGGAAATTAGACCAGACCGACCCCCTTTGGTTTTGTGACAATGATTTGTTATTATTATCAACTTATTCAAGTGTATTACTTCCAGATAACACATCTCTGAGTTAGCAACTTTAAAGCACAAATTTTTGAGTGCATGGATACTTCTGACTTAGAGTTATCTTATGTTTTTGCTTTCCTGGATTAACTCCTCTTTATCCTCGCTGTGGTCACAGGTGCTTGAAACAATCTTTGATAATATATATGCTCTATATGCTATATAAGAGAATATAGTATATAGAGCATATATTGGGATATTATCGAAGATTGTTTCAAGCACCTGTGGTAAAAAAAAATGACAACTTTTTCGCGATTTTCATCTGACGTTAAACTTTACCAGTCATAAAAATAAAAATTCGAAAAGTGATCATACAAGAAAACGAGGGAAGTCTACTGCCTATCTATGCGGATATAAGATCATATACCCTGTCTTTCAGTCTTTCCGTTGTCATAGGGATCAGCATCCTGTAGCCAGGCATCCATGTTCAGTGGTCTACGTCATAAGTAAGGACAGACAAACGCGCACCTGGTGAACAGAACTAAAATAAAGGGAGGTAATCTCTGAATGACATCGAAACCATTCTCCTGCACAGTGATCTCCCTTTTCAATTGGTTACAAAGGGAAGTTTTCCTGCGCGATTTGCATCGAAACAGCATAGTCTTTTTCGGAAGAGTTATCATTCGCTCCTCACAAATGCGGGTAGCTTACTCGGATGATCCAAGCAATAACTCTGTTAGAATGAAATATCTACGTATGGATCATTCAGATTAGAGCGTAGCAGGAACTTATTCACCCTGGTAGTACTATCAGACTTCACCAAAACAAAAGGCAAACCGTACTATTGATAACATTAGATGATTTCTGGTAGAAGGCCCTTTGCCTCTGATACCAGCTCTTCGTGTGTTTGGTAATTAACTGATACATTTCTTCCGGTTTGAAAAATGGCATTATGAGTGTATACCAGCTCTTATGGGGACACCAAATCTGATGGGCATAATCAATGTGAGGGTGAACTAGAGTTGTTAATATAACTTTTTAAAGCGTCTGCATCCAAAAACTCAAATGATCTTCTCATTGATCCAAGATCTGACATGTGATGACTAAATGTTAAACTTTCATCAATGATTTCTCAAATATCTTTTTCTGCACTGCTTTTTGCCATGTATGGAAGGTCCTGTTTTAATCTATATTGTTGATTCGGGGTATTCTTAGTGTCAATGGTCATTGTTTTACATTTATCTGGATGAAAGCGTATTAGCCACTTATCTAACCAATCATTCATACTGTATTTTTCTTCTTGCAATAATTCCCTGTCAGTTTCTGTGACATTTTCTCTGAGCACTTTTGTATCATCAGCATATAAATATAACTGACTAATGTTTTTGATATTCTCAGTAGTGTCCTTTATAAAAAATACAAATAGCATTGGTCCAAGTAATGACCATTGGGGAATTCCACTGGTGACCGGCTGCCAAACGTGCAAGCTTCCTGTCGGTCGAACGAAATACAGGAGAGCAGTGCATGTTGCCCAATCTCTGTAAAACGGTCGTCTTTTTTCTTCTTCCTCCTTATACTGAGCTGGGATTCTAAAGGAACGTGATAAGCTTATAATTTTAGCATGGTAGTGACGAGCAGATTATCATGCCCATAAACTAAAACTAATTACAGCGTCAAGTCCACGTAGCAACCAGGTCACCATTTACTAAACATGTTATGAAAAAAAAATTCGTAAGTAAAAAGCAACATTCCCTCTTATCTTAATATTTGTCCGAGCGATATTGCAAAGTAACACGTCATTGGGAGCGTCTCTCCCAATCGGAACTCTTCGGGTATTTCCGTGAGCTGTGAAATACACCTCGGATATAAGTGTAGGGTTACAATTTTTCGGGTAAATCGGCATCCGCCGATGAACACCTTTACTAAGCGTGCATGTTAAGTAGTTCAATGTGTATGGAAGTGTTGGACATCCTTTTTAATCACTTTTGATCAGTAACTCATACCAAATGGCGAACTTGTTGTTGTGACATGTATACTTGTTTCCCTTATCAAATTTAACGACTTTTTGGATTTTACAGTCAAGATCTATTTTTAGAAACGAAAGAAAGTGACGTCATTCTCGCGGGGAAACAATATGGCGTCATCCCTATTATTTCAGAGGTGTTTTCTATTGGATAAACCCGATGTGCTCAGATTGCGTCTCTCCGAGACGCTCCCAATGAGGTGTCGTATTGTAATACTGTCATTTCATTTAAAATACTATCCTTGTTTATTAGATTTGAATTACGCAAAAATCGTACTAAAGTTGTTTAGTAAAACGGTACCCAGGGAGGGTGCACAGAGACCAATGTCGTTTGACATGTCTATATTATCAATTTATATATGGTACCATATCGTATTTATGTGTTGCAGGCTGTAAGGGCTAATGCAATTTAAGATGAAACCGACATGTTGAATTAACCTTTCACGAATAAATCATTAGACCAAGGGTACGCCGAATGTGCCACTACAGCACAACAACTACGACCGAGTAAATACCAATGAAGAACCTCATAGGCGTTTCAATACTACAGATAAAGTTCAATAAGAGCGTATAAATTCTACAAATAAAGTTCATTAGGAGCGTATAAATTCTACAAATAAAGTTCATTAGGAGCGTATAAATTCTACAAATACTGATCACTAAGAGGGTATAAATTCTACAAATACTGATCACCAAGAGCGTATAAATTCTAAAAATACTGATCACCAAGAGCGTATAAATTCTACAAATACTGATCACCAAGAGCGTATAAGTTCTACAAATACTGATCATCAGTGGTGTGTCAATTCTATAAATACTGATCACCAAAAGAGCCTGAATGCTACAAATAAGGCTAATCAAGATCGCATGAACAATTCAAATACTGATCATCAAGTTCGATTTAATGATACAAGTACCGATCTTCAAGAGCTTATCAATACTACAAAAAGCCGACCGTCAAGAGAGCATCAACAATACAAGCGATGATCATAACGAACATTTTCATACCCTTTAAACTGATCACAAAGAGCATATCAACCCATTACCAAACAATAACGATATTTGACCAGTTTGTTGTAGACGATCCTGGAAAACATTGTGGGTCAAAGCAAGATAAGCACCCGTGATCCTCTGACAAACTCGTCTCTTACCATTCCAAATTTTGCTTGCGAAACGTTCGAGAGAGACGATGGCATTGCAAACGAGGCGCCAAACCCAAGAAGCATCGCTCATAGAGTAAAGGTATATTTTCTGCTTAATACTAGCTTGAAACAATGCAACTGTAACGTTCGTCGAACGTTTATGCAAATAAGGAACCTAATGCATCGTTTGAGAGAACATGCAGGTATACATATTTATATCACAACCGACCAGTGTACGACAGTGTTTTTCACTGATCGGATGTGTTTGTGTCTTTGAGAGGTTCATTTGCTCGGTTCGTTACACAACGAAAGGATAAATTGTTAAAATTAACCCTTCTGTCCTATTAGTTTCTAAAGTAATTTATAGAAGATGCGGCAAAGTGAGGTATTATGGGATACGAGTTTGAGGGGTACAGCCATTCACACGGGAGGGCATCCGAGCAAGACATCTCAAATAATAATGTGTGTCTCTCTTATCAAAGTGTTGATATAAAATATTTGGGTTATTCAAGACTTGGACAAATACAAGGGGTTCGAAGTTAAGGTACTCTGATGGCTATATGTATAATAGCCATTACCCCTCCTAAGAGTACTTTAACCCTTTACCAAACGTCAAATTTTTGACTGTCCCAAATTGAAAAAGTTTGCAGACGACATTTCAAAGTGTGATGAAATTGGAAAATAATCTTCAGATAGGACAGAAAACACTGTTGGAACAGGAGAAATTGCTCGTTACGGGCAATTTCTCTTTTTCCAATAATGTTTTCCAGAGTCGTCTGCAAAACGTGGTTAACTGTCGTTATTGTTTGGTTATGGGTTAACAGCGAATCCCTGTGCAAATGCATACACAATCCGTTGTCCATGTACATGTTTAGAGTCTTGGGTTATCAAAGACACAGATCAGCCAAGAGGAGTCGAGGACAATTACATGGTGTCAGATCTGGCTGCAACTCTTTCCTTTTATTTGTTTATACGACAGTTAGGGCAGTTTCTTAAGAGTACCCACAAACACATTTACCAAATATGAATTGAGCCATGATTAAATTATTGGTGGTTTGCCTTATACCAGAGACATAGATAACACGTCTATGTCTCTGCTTATACCGACATAAATTTTTACAGGTGGGTAGGTAGGTAGGTAGGTAGAAAAATATTTTATTCTATTTTGAGAAATTATATTTCCAATATACTTATTGTCTATGAATATTCAAAACTCTGAAAAAACGAAATAAATAAATAAAAAAAAACGTTTGCAGAAATTGCAATTAATTTTATTTTTGCGGCAGGGGAGGGGGTGGTAAAAGGTTTGTCGGTAGGTAAAGGCCAAATTAACTTAATTTTATTTTAGGCCTTATCGTTTGTACACAATTTATATCGTCCGATGTCTCGAAGGGTTAAACCACTTTTCTTCAAAAAATATTATTAAAGGTTTGTTTTCGCGTACACACGAGGAAACCCCTAATTTTATTTGGATAATTGGGCCACGTCACGGGAAAAGGGGCACTCGGACATAGCAAACAGTGTAGCCCCAGACCAGCCGCCACGTCACTGACGTGGCAGCTGGTCTGGGGCTACACTGTTTGCCATCTTAGAGGACATCAAGTTCTACCTTTAAATAAATACAAATGACAGCTGTCGTGACTAGATGCTGGAATAACAGCGCTAAGAAAGAGCTGAGTCAGCGGTTTTTATTTAGGTCCGAGTGCCCCTTTTCGCGTGACGCGGCCCATATTATGAAGAAGAGGCTAAACTGCTTTGTGAAGACAAACATTTCATTACAATCCTTGAAGAAGTGGGGATTAACTCTTTTCCTAACGCCATTTTCGACTGTCCCAATTTCAAAGAGTTTGCAGACGTTATTCCAAAATGTGATGAAATTGGAAAATAATCTTCTGATAGGGCAGAAAACATTGTGGGAAAAGGAAAAATTGCTTGTCACGACATTTCGCCAATTTGTTGCAGCCAACTCTGGAAAACATTGAGGGAACGATGGCGTTACTTTTACCGAGCAATTTCTCCTTTTTCCACAATGTGTTCTTCCCTAACAGAAGATTATTTGATAAAAGCAGTAGAGGTAATAAATCACAAAGTATAATAATTATTCTTCTAGGAAAGGCTTAACGTGCAGACGGGTTTCCTAGAACTCGAAAATGAAACTGGCAAATTGCGGCTATAAATAGAATCGAAACCTTTCAGGCGTGAAAGCCATGCTCGTGATACCTTACTACTTAACACTTATAATGCTGGATAGTTTACTAAAATAGATTTTTGTGTCGTCTGCTTTCCCAAACCTAAAATACATGCTGCATTTTGATGAAGAAAGATACTCGGAGTAGCAAACAGGTAAGATCACAGGCCAGCCCCCAATTCACTTGACGGCTGGCCTGGATCTAACCTGTTTGCTTAAGCATGAAGTCGGTTCAGGGTTGAGGTTTTCAAGATGCCTGTTCACAGATTTGACGAAAGTTTGAAATTGAATTATATTTATCTAAAACTGTATAACATGTGTATGAGGCGTACTGGAGAATAGTCATTGGAAGAAAATTCAGTTCGTACCTAAGTATTTATAGCCTGTATAGAATTGATGAATATGTATCAAAACGTGGTGCAACGGGTTTGAAACCCATCACGTACCGTCTTTGCATACTTTGAACAGAACAGAACAGAACAATTCTTTATTTTCTCAAATACAATATGTACAGCATGAGGTATAAAACAATTCAAATTAAGGGCCAAAGTTACACGTAATGTGGTAGGTAAAAACAAATATATAGATATACATGTATGTACAGTATACAGGTATGCCTTTGAATTTTTAAGATACTAAGGTATTGAAAGATAAAAAAGTAAATGGGAAAAACTTTTAATGCAATCAGAGATTGGTTCATTTATCTACTGTTTCACTTAGATACATTGACCCATTCTGAATCAATGATGCGCTCAGCTGCCAGTTTTCATTGAATATTATACCGCAATCGATACAAAAACACTTTTAACCATTACCAAAGATTAACGACATTCGACCAGTTTGTTGCAGACGATTCTGGAAAACATTGTGGGAAAAGGAGTATTGCTCTTAACGAGCAATTTCTCCTTTTCCCACAATGTTTTCTACCCTTTCTGAAGATTTTTTTTAAAATTTCATCATATTTTTAAATGTCGTCTGAAAACTCTTTAAATTTGGGACAGTCGAAATTTTGGCGTTTGGTAAAGGGTTGAATAGGACAGGGATTCGTCTCAAGTAAGTACAGTATCGCCCCAACTTTCTGCTTACAGAGCCAAAGCGAGGTTTGAGGCAATTTTTCAACAGGTGGGTTTCTCGGTGTCGCACAAAACAGCGGGTAACAATCGTATCTACTTAACTCGGATGATCCAAGCTGTAACTGCGTGACAGCTTGGAGGCGCCCTGCGATAAAAACGCGTCAGCATTCCCCCTCTGTGTGTGAGGGGTCCAATCGGCGACGAGAAAAAATATGGGCACCAATCAAAAGGAAGATGGGATTGACCAATAAGATTGCTTATTGCTTCCATTTCCGGTGATTTACAGAAAAGGCAAAAACATGAACGATTGTTAACATTTGATCGACGGGAAATATGAATTCGTTTTTAAACCAAAGCAGAGTCATGTGATGAAATCCATTGTCGAAGGAAAAGACACTTTAGATTCAATTTTGATAAAACATCTCTTACATAAAATAGGTAAACTCAACATTCATTCGGACTGTTTGACAACTCCATATCACGATGCTAAAAATGAACATCAACGCCTCCCTGATTAAATTGATTAAAATAATATCAGCATTTATGGTTTGAATCGATTTGCTTCGCCACACTTATTTCGAAAACAATCCTTTGTGAATATTTGTGTTAATAAAAAGATCATCATCATTTTCTTCCTCCCTTCCCATTCTCTTCTTTTTCGTCTACTCAACTCCTTCTTAGTGCTATTTTAGACTTGAGAACAAATTTGATTATGTCAAATGCCAATTTTAGAAAACGCTATACAGTATATATATTTATATAATGTGAAAATGTTATTGTAATTCAATTTGAATAAATGGGTTGACAATTCAAAGGAAAACAAAAAACAAAAATAAACACAATATTTCGGACGTAAATCTTTCACCATGACTGTAAAGGTGTCTGAATAGAATCCGAATAGAATTCGGCCACCTTTACGGTTATGGTAAAAGATATACAGGTACGTCCGAAGTATTTCGGAACCATTTAATGTGTGATACCTTAAAATTTTTAATTGTGTTGAATGTAAATGTATCATTGGTTCACGTAGATTTCTTTATATACTGAGAGAAACAAACCGAAAATTGTGATACATTTGAATAACGCATCAAGGCCACAAAGAAGTAGACAAAACTAGGCCGTTTGGGTCATCGATTGTCAAGAAGTCTTTCTCCAGTCTATTTCCTTGAATCTAATTCTTAGCTACTTGAAACCGTAATTGTTCACTGAAATTCCATTGTTAATGTTATTGAACTTGGATAGCCACTTAATCGTATTCAATTAAAATTCATTAATTTTCCGCACATATTTTAAGATTTGAAGAGGGACAGGGAAACTTTCTCTTGGATTGATCAATACGAATGTCGTAATAATTTTCCTTCATCACCACAATTCATAAGTGGCAAATTGAAAATTTAAGTAGGTTTAAAAGTGGCGAAACATTCATAACATTTGTGAGTACCTACACTTGAATCAGTTGTGATATGGCACCCAAAACGGTCTCAATTTGAACGCGTATATTCTTATGTTCATATCTATACTTATGAAATGATACATATGGTAATGGTTGTAGTGCATATTTTGAATTTTTTTTTTACCTTTTTTTCTAAATGTTTACTGGTCCAATTAAACAAACAGTTTGTTGACCAATAAAAGAAATAAAAAAAAAAAAAATAAAAAAATTAGCATTACAGGTCGAGTTATAAAAGTATGTTATCAAAAATAAAGAAGTTATTTACAAAAAAAAGTCACCTATTGTTATATATGCGCTAAATAACCGTGGATATTGATGCGCCATTAAACAAATAGTTCATTAACCAATCTATTCATAATCAAAATAAAATCCGTTTGTCCGACTCATTCCATGCATGAAAGCATTGGGCAATACATTGCCCGTACCATTTTAATTTATATTTTTTTTTTTTTATATCCAATGGTAAGGTATCAAGCTGCAATAACGACCGATCCAACATCATCAGTTTTGTAAGCTTTCAACATTTAGTTACCCTTCAGTTTCCCAGACAAGGACGTTACCATTCTAAAATTCAAACTGCAATTAAACACACAAACTAATCGTTTAGGTAAAATACAAAATAAATATTCACTATATCGAGAAAGTAATCTATATTGGCAAAAATGATTTGGTTTTGACGCCTACCATTTCTCTGCAAACATAAGAGATATTCACAAGAAACTTGCTCCTAAATCTAATAATTGTTGATATCAATATACTTTAGAAATAAATGTTAAATATTAAATGCGTATTCTTTGAGGACAAAACGATGATGCTACCAAGATAAAGGGTAAGGCACGTGTTGTGTGATGTACGACGGTGTCTGGATAAGTGTCTGCGTGTGACAATTAACCCGTCAAGTCTGGGGTCATAAAACTAGGCGTTTGATATTTAGACCAACAACCCGAAAGATGTACTCCCCTTTTATAACATGCCCGAAGCTGATCATATCGATAGCTTTTTGAATAATTTGTTTGAGAGACATAGATGTTACGATGTCTCTGGTTTGTTTCCCTTCGCGCTCGCCCAACCTGCAAATAATTTACTTTGAAACAGTTTCTAGAATTATATTTTAGATTAGACCTATATTGCTGATTTCTATAATTCAAGAAAATATCATATCTGGAGCAATTTGCCCATAGATTCGTCTACTAAGAAATGATAAGCCAAGTCGTTTTTGTTGGCAAAAGTTTCCATAAAAAATTCTTTGATGGTTTGAGCATTTTCTAGATTTTCGCAATAGATTTAAACAGATACCTATTTCCCTTGGTATGTATATATTGGATCACGGATAAGTGCCCTCCCGGAGAAGTGCCCCCCGGAGAAGTGCCCCCTCGAACATATATATGTTTTACGTCAGTCACAAATATTTTTACTAAATGAATGAATACGTATTCAATTGAAATCAACTGTTGCAATACTTTGGCAATTGACAAAATTCATATGAGGTAAAGGGCATCTCGTTTTTTAATGAAATTAGATCTATAGAGGTATTTCATGTTTCGTAATCGACCCGCCGCTCAAACCGCTGGAGGCTAGGTTATTTTACCCTCGCACCGGTTGCGCTATACAAAGCGAACAAAGCCTATTGACTAGTCGCGGTATTTAACCAATTAACCTGTCAATTTTGATGTTATAATGGGGGATTTATGGCTGCTCCAACAAAGCAGACCGAGAGGTAGACTTACAATGGCACCGATTTATGACAATGGGCAATGCAAGGGTTAACCGTCTTATATTTGACTGGTGTAAAACCAAAAGTACTACATGTAAAAACTGGTGTTATACCGTAAATGCTAAGTTTAAAGCGTTGGATCTTAGTGCTTACTGTATTACATGCCGACCGAACGACAAGACTGCTTTTCTTAATCAAGTTACAGAACAACTCACTCATAGACACATGTATGACTGGCAGCAGTCTGTTGATAAAGGAACTGGTGTATCTGGTAGGGGGCGTAGCAAATTAAGAACGTATAGATATTTTAAAAGGTTTTATGAAACGGAATCTTACTGCAATACTAATATGCCATTGTCACACCGATCCGCTATGGCCAAATTCAGATGCGGTGTCGCACCTTTAAATATAGAGACAGGTCGCTATATCAACCAACCATTACAAAACAGGGTGTGTCCCTTTTGTGAAAATGATATCGAAAATGAGGAACATGTAATTTTGAAATGTGTAATGTACCAAAACGAAAGACAGACATTGTTTGACAAAGCTAATGATTGTGATAGTAATTTTGCAAATCTCCAAGACTGTGATAAGCTGATATTTTTATTCTCCACCGATTCCTTAGTCCGTATTGTTGCCAAAACCTGCTTTTTAATTTTAAGAATCAGAAATAATGCTCTGTATAGTTAACTTTTTGAACAAAGTATATTTTAAATGTACTTTGCTTTTCATATGTTCAAATAATTGACAATTTGTTTATAGTTAATTATTTGTTTTTATCTATATCATCAGTATTTTATGTTAAGATTTAAACATTTTATTGGCTTATTCTATTTTAGTTTGTAAGAAATATAGTTTTCCTTTTTGATAATGAATTCATGTCTTTCCTTTACATGTTGAACATGTGCATTTTAATTGAATCAATATGAATATTTTAGAAAAAAAAGATTTATTTTAGTAAAGGTACAAAATGATATGTAAATATAATCTTAATGACCATAAAATGCAATGTACATATACTGTATATATATTTGTGTAGATGAGTCTCTTATAATTCAATTTTGAATGGCATGGTTGATTATTTTGATGTATGATACGATGTTTATGTTTGTAACCATGATGAGACTGAAATAAAGAACTATATATATATATACAATACTTCAGATTACCTGCAATCATTAAGAATCAAGGCCCATTAGTAGCGAAACTAAGCAGATTAAAACCTGGGAAACCCCATTATCTGCTCTGAACACTTCATAACTGGTATGTAATTACATTTTTACATTAAAATTAACTAGTCACTAACACAAAATCATCACAAAGTGACCAAGAAATCCTGTTTGCTTTCGACGTATTCTATTTTAAAAGGACGTACTTGGCATTAAGAAGATAGTTACACAGTACATCAAGTTAATTACTATGGATGTTAATATTAATAAATCCTTTTCACTACTCTGGTCTATGTTCGTCCTTGCACATAGGTATTATTTGCAAGAAATGATATTTAAAGTGAAATTAATTAATTAATTAATTAAATTATATTTGTTTCTTTTCCGGTAAAAAGGCAGAGACAACCAAGACTGGGTACCTAGTCTTGGAATCCAGACAGTGACGACACCAGGGCCTGATTTCGTTTCCCCACAACTGGGCAGATACAACCGAATCCAGCAGAGGACCAAAGGAAGCTAGATCTGGACACAGATGAAATTTACGACCCTATTTACTACATACAACAAAATGATTGTAGTACAACCACACAAGGCACTCAAACTGACTGAGACAGTAGACACATGCTAGGCATGCTAAGTGAACTGACTTCACTCAGGACTGAAATGGAGTATCTGAAATCAGTTTCAGTGAGCAGTAAGATCTCAGAGGAGGCCTTTCAGGGAAATGATGTGAACGTCAACTGTTTCACAGGTCTAGCCTCCTTTGAAACACTGATGGTTCTTTCTTAACTACCTGAAAGGGTTCATACCAGTGCCAGATAGATTGACAAAATCCCAGAGCTTAATGATGACCTTACTAATCCATGTGGAGCGCATTATTTGGACAGTTCGACAGAAATAACCCATATTAAATGGAACAGTCCCTGTTCACCTTATCATGGGTTAAAATGAAAATGAACTGACCATGATGACAAAATAGGAGTTGTTTGTTGTGCACTAATAATTTTGAATTATCCTGTCATCAGTCCTGATTGAAATTACTTATGGCCAGGTTTGCTGTGTCACAGTCTATAGAGTTATTTTGCTTCATATATAGCTATATAAATATAGCTCAATTGAACAAAGTAAAAGAAGAAAACAAATCATAAAGGAAATTTAATACTTTTATTTGGCTGAATATAATACACATACTGACAAGTTAGAATCTTAGAGTAACTTTAACCCATTACCAAACGCAAAATTTTCGACTGTCCAAAATTGAAAGAGTTTGAAGATGACATTTCAAAACGTAACGACATTGGACAATAATCTGATAGGGTAGTAAACATTGTGATGAAAGGAGAAATTGCTCGTTAAGAGCAATTTCTCCTTTTCCCTCAATGTTTTCCAAAGTTGTCTGCAACAAACTTGTCAAATGCCGTTATCATTTAGTAATGGGTTAAGTAACTTAACACATGCGGCTACATTATTGCAAGTTTAAGCTCATGCCGAAAGGTCAAGTAGAAGCTTTTTGCAGGACATGCAGTTTTCAAATTAGTAACCATTTTTATAAATCACTTTTCACCGAATTTAATATAGATGCCTTTCAAATGCAAATTATATGTCATATAGAAAGCTTCTATAAAGCTAAAGCGTTTTGTATGACATAAAATGTGCATTATATTATGATTAAGTTAATTATATTAAGCCTTTTTTATATGCAGCATTTGCGTTAAATTTTCCAATATGATTTATTTAAAATGTGAAGTCTTAAATATCAATTCATGAATTACAATGTCAATATATATTACAAGCCAATATAGTTTGTTGTCAGTTTTTGTCCAAAAAAATATCACTCGTTATTTATGATATATGTAATCATCAGAGTAAATGCCCAGCACCCATGACCAGCATATTTTTCAAAATTCACATGAATTGTTCCTATGTCATGGACTACTTTTTAAAGATAGTAAATTCCTGTATTCTGGACAGTACCATTTTCCTTGGGGCTCATTTTCAATGCCCACCCATCCCCAGTGAAACTATTCAAAAAATGTCACTTAGGGTGACAGCTGGGAAAAAATATTCACACTGTCCACCACCCTTCCTTATGTTCCTATGGATCTAACCTATCTATCAGCGACAAATTTTCCCCATAGCGCTTTCTTGAGACCAAATCTAGTCCATCTTTATAAGAAAGACGATTTTTGGACATGTTTTCTTGCACTAGTTCAACAAATATCTATCTTTATAAACTGGCGAATCGCTTGGTTGTTATAGTAAATAACAAGCGGTGCAACGGTCGAGTGCCTCCACCCGGTGTTGGGGGTAAATTGTTACATCTCATGGATATCCTCTATTCTACCAAACGAAAAAGGAGCCAATATTATATTCCCACCAGAATTTACCTATCATTTTAACTCCGCCCCCTTTCTACATATTACCCGACATGCACTACCGCTAATAATCGATATCCGCTTGACGCGCTTTTACATCGAACGCATCCAGACGTAGAGTGAAATATCTACGTCTGGATCATTCGGACTAACTGATCCAAGCTGTGACTGCGTGACAGCTTGGAGGCGCCCTGCGATAAAAACGCGTCAGTATTCCCCCTCTGTGTGTGAGGGGTCCAATCGGCGACGAGAAAAAATATGGGCACCAATCAGAAAGAAGGTAGGATTGACCAATAAGATTGCTTATTGTTTCCATTTCCGGTAATTTACAGAAAAAACAAAAACACCAACATTTGTAGACATATGATTGACGGGAAAAAATGAGTTCGTTTTAAACCAAAGCAGAGTCATTTGATGAAATCCATTGTCGAAGGGAAAGACACTTAAGTTTCAATTTTGATAAAATATCTCTTACATGAAATAGGGTCATCTGTACCCTATACATATTAAAACTTAACATTCATTCGGACTGTTTGTCAACTCTATATCACGATGCTAAAAATGAAACAACATCTACGCCTCCTTGATTAAACTGATTAACCCTTTCCCAAACAAGAACGATATATGACCACTTTGTTGCAAACGAATCTTGAAAACATTGTGGGAAAAGGAGAAATTGCTCATGATGAGCAATTTCTCATTTTCCCGCAATGTTTTCTGCCCAATTAGAAGATTGTTTTTCAATGTCATCACTTTTTAAAATGTCGTCTACGAACTCTTTCAATTTGGGACAGTCGAAATTTGGTGTTTGGGAAAGGGTTTAAACAATGTCGTTGGTGTTGAAGGGATTTTCTTCGCCACACTTATTTCGAAATCAATCCTGTGTGGTTAGTTGTGTTGGTAAAAAGATAGTCACATCTTTTTATATGTGCGCTAAATAACCGTGGATTTTGATGCACCATTAAAAAATAATAGCCAATTTACCAATCTAGTGATAATCAAAATCGGTCTGTCCGACTCATTCCATGCATGAAAGCATTGGGCAATACCTTTTCCCAAAAATATTGAATCCAAAGGTAATCAGTTTTGTTAAGATTTCAACATTTAGTTACCCTTCTGTTCCCCAGTCAAGGTCGTTACCATTCTAAAATTCAAACTGCAATAAAACACACAAACTATTCGATTAGGTAAAATACAAACTTTTACTATATCAAGAAAGTAATCGATATTGTATTGGCAAAAAAGAATTGGTTTTGACGATTACCATTTCGCCGCAAACATAAATGATATTCAGGAGAAACTTGCTCTTAAATCTGTAAATTTGATTAATATCAATATACTTGAAAAATGAAAATCTATGTCAAATGCGTATTCTTTGAGGTCAAAACTATGCGGGGTACAGACAATTCCCCACTAGGACAATAACCCACTAGGACAATAACCCACAGGACAATTACCCACTGGACAATTACCCACCGGACAATACCCCACATTTGTGTCAAATAGGACAATTCCCCACTGGTAAAATGAAATGGTCATAAAACATTTTTTTTCAAGAATCTGAATTAAAGAAGTATTAAAATATATTTTCAAACCATTATCTTCAATTTACACATGACAGTTTATTTATATTACAATAGCCAAACAAATAACACATGGTTGAAAAAAGGTCGAAAGATTGGTCCATTCACAAATCTTTTTGTAATGAGAATGAGGACAATTCCCAACTTTTAATAAATAATAGTAATAAAATATATCTTTTGATATTTTCATGAATCTTTACTATTGAAGCAATAAATAAAAACTAATCAAAAATCAGTGATCATGGAGTTAAGCATATTATTTGTGCATAATGTAAATGTAGAAAAGAATGAATTGCAATTCAATCATCCTTTCAATAATTATCAACCCATCTATTGATTTAGGCAATTGAAAACAGATTTATTGATAAATTTGTATTTTGGTAAGCTTTATAATTTTTGATTTGGATTGAATAAACGATTGCTTTGCTCCACACATTTGATCATCCTTTAGCTACACCTTGCTAACGAGGTCTTAAATTGATATTTGATATATCAATAATGTACATGTTTTTCAGTCTGTGTTGGATTTTCACATATTATTTCTTCATTTCTTATTCTTTTAAAATTGTTTTATCATCCCCATGCTTCCTTATATTTTATTTCATTAGACCCCACAGTCCATCTACTTGAAATATGTAAGCATTTAAAAATCAATATCATAAAAAAATACAAAGAGTCTTTTAATTAGAATCATCAATATATGCAAAGTAAAGTATTTCATCTTAGGTTAAATTTTTTAATCAACAGTCCAAATAATTGGTCATTGATATTTACTTGACTTTTGCAATACTACTGATCATAAATTGTTACATGCATTCTGTACAATTCTTTTATCAGTATACATTTTTGCAGACAAAAAAGGAACAGTGCTTCAAATCTCTTTTTTGATAATTTTCCACTCTTATTTTCATTGTTAATTATTACAGATAACGTAAATAACGCAAAATCTATGTTATAAATAAAAATACATAATTTATTTTAATATATGTTTTATATCAAATAGTGGGTAATTGTCCCAGTGGGCAATTGTCCTAGTGGGTAATCGTCCTAGTGGGGAATTGTCCTGTGGGTAATTGTCCTAGTGGGGAATTGTCCTACACCCAAACTATGCTGCTATTAACAAGATAAAGGGTAAGACACGTGTTGTGTGGTGTACGGCGGTGTCTTGATTAGTATCTGTGTGTGACGCGCGTCGCTCCCGTCTGGTGTAATAAAACTAGGCGTTTGATATTTAGACCAACAACCCGAAAGATGTACTATTCGATACTCCCCCTTTATAACATGCCCGAAGTTGTTTATATAGCTTTTTTTGCTTTAGGAATCATTTGTTTAAAAGACATAGCTGTTATCTATATCTCTGTTTGTTTTCCATTCGCGCTCGCCCAACCTGCAAATAATATACTTTGAAATAGTTTCTAGATTTATATTTCAGATTAGACAAATAATGCTGATTTCTGTAATCAAGAAATTATCAAATTGAGAGCCTATTTTTTTCCATAGAATCGGCCATCAGAAATAATAGGCTAAAGGCTTCTTTTGTGGCAAAAGTTTCCATAAGAAAAATCTCTGATGGTTTGAGTGTTGTCTAGATTTTCGCTTAGAGTCACAAATATCTTTACTCAATGAATGAATATCTACGTATTCAATTGAAATCAACTGTTGCAATACTTCGGCAATAAACAAAATTCATGTGAGGGAAAGGGAATCTCGGTTTTAATGAACATAGATCTTTTCTACCAAACGAAAAGGAACCAATATTATATTCCCGCCAGAATTTACCTGTCATTTTAACTCCGCTTTTACATCGAATGCATCCAGACGTAGAGTGAAATATCTACGTCTGGATCATTCGGACTAGTATCTACTCGGCAATCCCCGTAACAAGTCGGTAGATAGTTATTTTAAGAAATGGCCGAGGTGTTCCGAATGAGCGGGTTAATGTAATCGATCTAGCAACCGTGTGTAACCACATCTAACATTCTGTCCCCGGCTGCCGCTTTGACTAGGACCCAAGGTAAGTGTGTAATAATATCGTTAACGTTTTAGCAAACAAATCTGAAGATATTGTGCGTGTGCTTTAGAAGACGTTCAAAGCTATGGTTAAACATGAATCATATACGTTAAAGAAGCACCATACAAGAAAAAGATTGAAAGATTCTAAAAAAAAAATGATTTACTGTGTTTCGTCTGCTTTTACTTCCAGTTTAAATCGATAATGAAGCGTGTCGGTTGGTAAAGATATAACACAAACAGCAACCCTTGAAGGATATCAACGGTTCCACGTCAGGTGATCTTGAAATTAATCTGATTCCTCTTTTTTATTTGTACGAATTCTACCGCGGAAGTAATAGACCATTGTAACAAAATGGGGAATTGCCTATGACCAATAACTTGTTGTTTATTTATTGTTAAATCTTAATGATTTGAATGTTATGGGTATTATGTCTTTGGTTATAACAAGTTTTGATATTGAAATGCCATCGGACTACTCCGATCATTTAGGAATTACATTTTGTGTAAGTGGAAAAGGAGCTCTCCTTGATAGTAGTTTACCGAAAAAAGGACGTGCATCTAATACATTTTTGTAAATGGAATGAAGACTTGAATACATTTTTGAATAACAGGAGCAACGATTTGCGCATTTTTATTGAAAGCATTTCAAGTTACAACAGTATATAGAAAAAGTAGCCGATTTATATACAGAAATTTTACAGGAATATTTTTCAAATGTATTTTAAAATGAACGCATCCATCCAAAACGAGTCAGCACAGAATAAACCGGATAAGAAACCATGGTTTAACTCTGATTGTTACCATGCAAGTAAAGCATTTTAAAATTGTAGAAATAAATTGTTGAAAAATAAATCTTCTATAAATAGAGAGGAAATCCGCACTGCAGTTTTTCTTTAGAATGACCATAAAAGTAATGGAATAGATAAAATAGTCGCAGAACTTTACAAAAACTCATATGAAATTATTTCGTCATTAATCTGTAAATTATTTAATAGACTGTTTACAAATGGGGAATACCCCGACTCGTGGGGGATCGGGTATCATAGTGCCGATTTTTAAAGGAGGGGATTTTAAAAGTGTTCAAAATTATTGAGGCGTCACTTTAATCAACACATACGCAAAGATATACTCTCAAATTCTACTTAATCATTTTACGAAATGGTCCGTTAAACACCAGAAAATTGTGGAAAATCAATTTTGGATTCCTAAAAAGAAGTCAACCATAGACTGCATTTTTATCTTAAATCAATCATAAACAAAATGTTATACCTAAATAAACTATATTGTGCATTTATTGTTATGAAATGTTTTGATAAACTTGATCGTTCTTATTCATTCAAAAATTAAAATTTAAAGAAAGAGTTAGTCCAAAGTTTGCAAACGCAGCACAAATCATGTACATGAACAATAAAATAAAGTCTTGTGTAAACAATAGCCTGGAGTCCAGGCCCATGCTAACCCGCATTAGGGCCAGGCCCCGGTTTCTCGAAAATACTTAAGTCGATTAACGAACTTATATCCAATATCTGACTCAAAATCAGACTTAAGTTGAGCATGTTATTTGAGTACCGTTTCTCCAATAAATAACGTACTTAAGATAACGTACTCAACTTAAGTTGAGTACGGTAATTTGAGGAAGCTAAAGGGCTTCCTCAAATCTGAATAGGCTGCTCAAATATGGCTGACTTGGCGAGACGTTTGAGGCGATATCGACGTTTTCGTCGACGACAGGATGTTGGGCGTGTTTTGTTGGACCAAAACAACCCCTTAGAAGTGTTGTCAAGAGAGGAAATTCGGGAGCGGTACCGATTCCAACCAGAATCGATCAACATTCTTGTTGACATTTTATATGCGAGGTTGGACCGGCCTACACGTCGTTCCTCACCAATACCGCCCGTCCTTTCTGTGTTGGTGACACTACAGTTTTTCGCGACCGGCGCCCATTACATTCTTATCGGTGATCTACATGGACTTTCAAAAGCATCGATTTGTAGGGCGGTAAGGGCCACTTCATCAGAAATTGCCACCCTTTTGGGACGTTTTATAAAACTACAAACCGGAGGAGATCTCCAAGTGACTCAGCGCGAATTCTACAACATAGCAAGTAAGTTACTTTGATTGGTCTCTAAGTAAACATTGTAAATAGCAACATGCAAATAACTGATGCTATTTATAGAATATTGGTTTATCATTCGCTCCTTGTTGGATTCGAACCTATGCGTAGTTGCGTTAAGCAATACAAAAAATGCTATTTCTTTTTCCATCCCAATTATACAACACTTAAGACAAGAAAATAGTTCATTAATAATTTATGAAAAGGTGTTATTGAATTAAGATGATAAACAAACATTTAATACATGGAAGAATTATGTATGGATAGAACATAACCTAAATTGTACTTTATTTACATTTTGTCCACTTATTAGATTTTATATTCATATTATATTTCATAAATGAAAAATGTAAAAATTGTTACTCCTTATGATGAAGAAATATTTACTACAAATGCTGAAACATTTATATATTTATAGGATTCCCGAAAGTGTTTGGAATCATAGACTGTACACATGTCAAGATTATGGCCCCTTCACTGAATGAGAATGACTTTGTCAATAGGAAAGGCTACCATTCTATCAATGTACAGGTAATACATAAATTGCAATACGCACACACAACTTAAGCATTTATGATTAATTGAATTTTATGATTTGTATTTTATTCTGGAGCATATCTCATTGAAACAAAGTTTGGGAAGTATATGTACGTATATCCTTGGCTTACATTCTGAAAGTCTCCCATTATATTTGGTCAGTTGGAATGTGGTCTTACGGGTGGAATTTAAGCTTTCTTGTTTGCTTATCTTTAGAAATGGATTCATCCCGAATGCTTGTTTTGATTTTAAATCGGTCATCATAGTTTTTACGGTTATGCATTCCCTGTATCTATATCCAACTGTAGTTAACTTGGTCTAGGTGAATCAAGTGCACTTATCCTGCACGTGATTGTCCTATATGTTTCGATTGGCTTCGATAGAATATACCGGGAATATATACAGGAGCATCGCATTATTTAAAGGAATTTCTTTATTACATTATAAATAATTATAAAAATTTGTACAAGTAGTTTTCCACTTCCTCAGTTTTATAATACTGAAAGTTACATCAGCCGATTGATTTTTAATCGTTGATATTTTTATTAGGCTGTCTGTGATGCGAAATTCCAACTAATAAATTTAGTTGCGAAGTGGCCCGGAAGCGTGCATGACAGTAGGATATTCCGGGAATCTGAGTTATGCAGACAATTAGAGACAGGTAAACTTATAGAAGGTTATGTCTGGTCGAAGGATATAGAGAAAATATCCCACAACGAAATCAGACATAGAGAGCATGTTAACTAGATGTCTCTGGCGAAATTAATTGAAAAATAATTCTATCATTTATGACTGAAGCAAATCGAATCATTGCTTTGGTTATTTATCTGAGGGCATGTGATTTAAAATTGCTCACATTCCGGCCATAGAAAATAGGTTATAATGAACACATATCGAGTCTGGGTGGTTTAACTTTATATTGACAGGATGAAGCCACATTAAACATATCCATATGGCAATTAAGACGTAATATATCCATATGGAAATATATCCACATGTCTCGTTATGAGAAAGTAAATATTTACAATAGGTTGCAACTGAAATTGTCTCTTTATTCATTTGTATTGCTTTATATTGTATAGGGGCTATCAACGGTATCCTGCTTGGAGATTCGGGGTATGCATGTCGCCCATACCTGATGACACCGTACTTAAATCCACAAAATGCAACACACGAAAGGTATTTGATTTTCTCTGGAAAGTTTACATATCAATATTAAACCTTTTGAAACTTATTTGTTGATTTCAAAATCACTAATAATAATTATATCTTTGAGCATGAATAGATATTTAAAATCAAGCATAACAAGTCAGTTGATTTTAATTTTGAGTAAATAAAACTGAATAAATGTTTCATCCATATTGTATTATGCCAATGTGTTGTTAAATTATGTTCTTTCTTACCATATGAATAAAAGTATCAATAAATGCATCGAAATAATATTCATACCTAATAGGTTCAATGACGCACTGGTCAAGACGCGGATCTTAATCGAGCAGACATTTGGGGTTCTCAAGAGAAGGTTCCCATGTCTTTCGTACGGCCTACGGTGCAACCCAAAGAGAGCAATCAAGATAATAACAGCTTGTTGCGTCCTGCACAACTTTGGACTTATCAGAGGGGACATTTTCTGTCGCGCAACAGACGTCACTCTGGCTCCTCCAGGCAATCAGGGAGCTGGCATTGCACAGGCTGGACCCGGGGCACGCACCAGAGATGTCATGGCAGACACATATTTCCGCCAATGATAAACCATACGAATTAACTTTTAACAGTTAATTGTTGTATACTCATGTGTTTACAATTGGTTGGATGTACTGGAATCATTTTTTTGACCCATTATTGATGTTACTTTCAGCCCAAAGATTAACATTGATTGTTTTTTCATTGTCTTTTTGAAATTTTGACTATTTGTTACACATTCACCATATACTTTTCTTTTCTGTACATATGTGAAATATGGTCTTTACAAAAATAAATACTTATACAGCAAACTTATCATCACCTTTTTTAATTACATAATTATCAAATTTATTAGTTCTCATTAAATAAATGCAACAAAAACCAAAACATTTTGTATAGATATAACAAGGTGAAGCCGTTAACATTTTGTTTGATTTATCTTTTTGTCAGACAGTAGACTGTTCATCTCAAGTTTTAAATGAACTATATGATAATAACAACAACAAAATTAATATCACAGTTTATAACATTAATGAATGACATCACAGTTGTAAACAATTGCACAGAAAATAATAATTGAAGGGTGAATGCAGAAAAAAAGTCTTAAATGAACTATATATTACGCAATATGAGAATAACAACAACAAAATTAATATCACAGTTTATAACATTAATGAATGACATCACAGTTGTAAACAATAGCACAGAAAATAATAATTGAATGCATAAAAGTCTTATTTAAACTAGATTACGAATTAGGAGAATAGCAACAACTAAATTATTATCACAGTTTATAACATAAATGAATGACATCACAGTTGTAAACAATTGCACACAAAATAATAATTGAAGGGTGAATGCAAAAAAGTTTTATTTAAACTAGATTATGAATTATGAGAATGACAACGACAAATTAATATCAAAGTTTATAACATTAATAAATGACATCACAGTTGTAAACAATTGAATTAATTGGTATTGATACAGTGCCACAGATGTGACATATATGTTGGTTTTTTTTCTATTTCGTTATTCAGTGTTAGGAAGTCAAAATAATGAGATAATTTAGTTGTTAGTTTGACTTACTTATCTTGCTATATGACTATCTGACTAAAAAACGACTTAATTTTCGCCTTATTACGAGTTAGTTGATGAATCAGACAGTTTGTTTGTCTTTGAGTTTCTATAATTGTAATATGAAAGACAACAAATCATCTGATTGGTTAGTTAACTCGAAATAATGACTAAATTATTTTGTTATTTTGACTTAATAACCCGGAATAATGACAAAAAAATCACATGCATGTCACCTCTGTGCTACAGTATATTTATCATTATACCAAAATGATATCTTTATAGAATGTGTAGATGGGTCTACCAAATTGATGTTTAGAAAACAAAGGATTCTATTAAAAATACCAGTAAGAACATTTTCACATTCACCCCTCAATATTGAAATTTTGAAGTTGAAATAAAAAATTAATTTGAATCTGTACAATGTATGTGCTATCAGTTCTTATCAGTTCTACAGTACACCCTGGAAAATATCTTGTTCTAACTGATTAGTTAAAAGTTTGTGTCGCAATAAAAATATCTGGTGTTCTTCATCTTTCTTCTGCTCGTAGTAAAGGGTTTCTGTTTCCTGTTTTTTTATTTCAGCAAGTAGTCTTTTTTTTTCCAAATCAAATAAATCTTCTTCCCTGTCCTCATAATGGCGCTTTTTATTTTTCTTTGTGTAATTCTGTCCTTTTCCTTAAGATAATTAAAAAGGACATTAAAAATTGATCATAAATAAATGATACAAACATGTAAAACTTTATGTCACATGTGTGCCTATGACACCAAAAACCACAAGTGTATTTATACTTCACATTTATTAAAGTTGTATATTCAATAAAGTTAATAGCAGTGGTATTGAACACTGATACATTTCCAGTTTTAGTTAAGTTTTTAATTTAATTCTTATTTATGATAAAGAAAAAGCAAATCATTTATATGATGACAAAATCACAACATCTATTTATTCATTTATATGGGGTTTAACATTGCATCCACATTATTTCAGTTATTTTGCAATTCTGACTCTATGTGATGAAGGAGGACCCCTTTCTCAATTTCTGATAAGGGTTGGTCAAGCTTGAAAGAACCATTTGCACTCTGTGTGATGAAGGAGGACCCCTTTCTCAATTTCTGATAAGGGTTGGTCAAGCTTGAAAGAACCATTTGCACTCTGTGTGATGAAGGAGGACCCCTTTCTCAATTTCTGATAAATACCTATGCAATCCAATGGCAACATTGTGCTGTCTTGAACAACCAAATTCTGAACTAGAACAGAGTCTGCATCTCCACTGTAACCAAAGTAATTTTATTTAAAAACAAAATATCTATCACAAAAGTACAAAGGGTGACACATTTTGCTTTATTCAAAACGAGAGTTATGGAACCTGGTCAGGGAACTTACAAAATGACCCTGAACACATGTGTGAAGTATCGGTCAATTCCATACAGTTGTTGGGATAAAAAATAGAATGTAAAATCCTAATCAAGATTTTTAAGTACAAACGCCTCATGATTTGATTGAATTTTAACAAGTGTAAAAAATTTGGTCAGAGACCTAATATAATAACACTTAAGACATGTTTGAAGTATCACCCATTCCATACAGTGGTTAATGAGATACAGACTTGCATGCAAAAATTGAATCAAGGGGTGATGCTGATGCCAATGTCAGTAGTATAGCTCTCCTAATTATTTGAAATCAATCTAAAGAGTAGGTTGCCAAACTGCATCAGATCTGTTGATGTTATAGATTATCATAAATTATTACACTACATTGCAGATTATGCTTTTGTTTTCAAACATGAATCTATAAATGAAAGAAATAATAATCAGTGGGCAACAGAGGTGCAGAGGTAGAGAATCGGCATCTTGTACCGACGGTCCCTGGTTAGAATCCCTGTTAGGCTAGGTGAAAATTGCCGGTACTAGCCCTAAAATTGGTGCGAGTACTGGTTTAGTATCAAGGAAGTAGTCATTGAGAGTGGCTTTGAACAAGCTTTATGCTTCCTTCATAATCAATGTAAAATAAAATATGGTAAACTAAAGAAATAATACCTGTTAACAACATTTCCATCTGGTAATCCATGTAAAACTCTTAGATTGAAGTCTGCAAGGTCTGTCTCCTGTACACCTAAAAGTCATACTTGCAGTCATTAATACACTATATGGCAGGATATTTATTAATGCAAATATAACTAAATGAAATTAATATGTTATTACAAACTTAAATTCATTATATTTGTAATTTCAATTTTTGTTTCCAAATGGTTGTGGACAATTCAAGACTAAATACTAAATTCAGATACAACAAACTGAGTTTAAAATTAATCATGCCAAAAACTAATATGAAACAAAACTATTCAAATATTCCTTTAGGTATAATGCTTAATGTTCTCATAATTGTTGGATTTAAAATATTCTACATGTTGTTTAATTTGGAAAGCTTTGGAATTGATAAAAGTTATGCAGATACATACTGCTCAGGGATTCACAAGCTCCTTCAATCCCTTCCATAATTGGCTTCGATGTTCTCATCATGTGTTGGATAATGAGTTCCTCAATTGTCGTCGTGAATGGTTTTGGCCCCCCTCCTGTCCTATTACAAAGATCCTGCTTCTCTTTGGCTTTATAAATATAAGAAACCAACCACATTATTAAAACTATCAGTTATGAGGTCAAACATTTTATCTATCAGTAACAGTTATGATTCAAACAATATCACTTAAACAATTTCAATCCATTATTTCTGTAAAGGTGAGTTTTTAAAAGTTTTAAGCAATCTTCAAATAATTGCAAATTATTACAAAATATTAACTGTATTTAATTGCAATGACAAATTACATAGCCATTCAACTGTAGCACATGTAAAATACTTTACAAAATTATTGTTTTTATGCAATATTTGCAAATGTTTCTTCAATCTACTCAAACATTATTTACACTAAATGCCTTTAATAAAAGCCAGGCTGAAGGGTAATTCATCAATCCTATTTCTATTGTTGAGATTTCATGTTGAATTCAATCATAAAGAACCCATTTCTTTGGCCTCTGCACTATATTCTTTGGGTCACATGAATGTATCTGTCATCATGTGATTTCTATGGAGGCAGTGGTACTGTACAGTAGTATAACAAAGGGAAGTATTCATGCGCGGAGTTTAGGCATCAGTATGTAGCAAATTGTCAGTTATATTCTTAGCAACAATGATTAAAAAGATTTCAAAGAACAAAAAGCAAAGCTATTTAGGTTCACCTCTTGTCTTCTGGTTGTTAAACATCTTCTTTATTTCTAAAACTGTCCTTAAGCTGTTGGTTTGGCCAGAACTGAAAACAATTGACATGATTTTGAATAAATTATTGAACTTTGATTATAAATATTTACAATGAATAAATGGTGTTTCAATGCATAAATATTTACAATGATAATAAGCATAAACAAACAACAAATAAAAAATTGTCATAAATGAATGTTATATACCCCTTAAATTTCGAGTTCTTAATCGGGGTTTTCAATAAGAACCGATTGCTGATGAAAACCATCTCTTAAAATCCCATGTGAATGGGTTATTTCATGCCTAGTCATAAACTCTGATAAAAGAGGGTTGCCTGGCTGAATCGGTGAGCTCACCACTTGGATGTGTTAATTCAAATCTTAATGAAAACCCGCTACTTAATCTAGAAAGTGTTCATGTTTATAATCATGTGTATACTGTACATAAAATGTAAACACATTTACCTTGCTGTAAATAATTAAAAGACAAAGTTTGGTATTCCTTAATAATCTTGAAATAAAAACTAAATTGATATGGTCTCTGATTTTTATATAAACACTTAAACAGTATGAACATCTGATATATGGCCGGCATATTGAAAGAATGGGCTGATAGGATTAACTTGCATAGACAGTGGTGCAGAGGAAGAGTGTGGTGAATAATACTCATAGAATATTTGTCAGACTACTTAAAACTTAGTGTTTGACATTTCTACTTCCGTCAAAAGGGAAATTATACAAGTATTGTCAACATAAGTTTCGATATACCAATCGAATTTTAAGTCTGCATTGAAAAACAATGACCGATGCGTGGCGAAGATCACTAGAATACTTACGAATTCAAAGCCGTCGCTATTTCCTCCCATTTTCTATCCTTTTCCTTCGCCCCCATGGTAGCACCACGAAACTTTCCGAATAACTGGTCATATCGGTCAACAATTAGTTCGACCGCAGCCAATCTTTCGCTCTCGGACCAGTTTTGCGAACGCTTCGCCTTCTCCATGTTTGTATGATCTTTCACTTTTGACAGACGACTATGACTCGCGAGTTGACAGATATTCCCGTACTTTCATTTAAATTTTACCTCCTGCGCTGGAGAGCGTTTTGGTAAGGCCGCTTACATCAGTAAAAACAGTAAATAGTTGAGCCATTCGGAACACCTCGGCCATTTCTTAAAATAACCTCGGAGGTAATGGGGAGCCATTTTTGAAAGTAGGTCAGCAACGAAGGGCCAATCGTATCTACACGGCAATCTCCGTAACAAGCCGGGGGTTGCCGAAAAGAGCCGATTGACAAAATATGAAACAAAGATGTGTTGATATGATCATCTTTAATGAAAAGGGTAAAAAACCCATTCAATTGTGATATATAACCAATTTGTGTGTATTCAATAACATATTTAGTGCCTGTGTGCATTTTGCGTTATCCGCCGGAAATAAGGCGAATTACCCCAGGATTTCTGGTGTATTCATGTACTGCCTACGAGGTATATCTACCGACTTGTTACGGGGATTGCCGAGTAGATACGATTGTAGTTGAGCCTGTTATTTGACTCAACTGAGTACGTACTTAAGTACGTTCGAGAAACGAACTCAAATAGTGAACTCAGCTAAGTTTGGTATTGATCTTAAGTATGTTATTAAGTTTTTACTTAAGTATATACTTAAGTATTTTCGAGAAACCGGGGCCAGGCCCATGCTAACCCGCATTAGAGAATGAGTTGTCGCTTCTGATTGGCTAACGGATTGCCACTCGTCTATTATGAAAAGATGGCGTTTGAATTATGCATTTACCCTTTTTTACCCTTATCATTTTTACCCTTGTCCATCCCTTATTCAGGGTAGCCCTTACCTTTTATAATTTTCATACAATACTCTATTTTAATTTAATAATTGCACTTAAATGGATTTTGTTCATTTCACCTCATTTTTCTATTAATTTATTGTTGGATTTAAATATTGGGATTCAAAATATCAGATTAAATTAATATCTTTTGTAAAAGAATCAAACTTTTTACTTTAGTAGTTATCTCTGAATGAATTTTACCAAAAGATTGTTTAAATATATATTCAAATGAGTTTTAAATCACACACAAAAACAAATTTAATGGAAACAAATTGGAAACATATCTCCACCAATCAACATTACACATCATCTTATGTTCTTCGATGCTTAAATTTGAGGCTTGTGAAGTGTTAATAGGCGACTTTGAAGAAAGAAAGAACACATAATAATGTGGAAAAAAATGGGATTTTCTTCTATCTTTCCCATAACATCTTCTTTTTAATCAAATTCAACGACACATAAAAGGAAAGGGTAAAGGGTTTCACTTATCTCTGGTTAAACAATCACAAATTCGATTAACAGGCAATAAAGATAAGAATCCCACCGACAAGAGTTTTGGTATATCAACGAAACGGCATCTGTATTTATTCCTTTTATGCAGTCATAAGTTAAATAACAAACAAGGAAAAAAGAACGTGATTTT
>OX401422.1:17301260-17321260 GCA_947846245.1 Cerastoderma edule | reverse complement strand
CTTTTGATTAGCCTATTAATTACACAGGGAGAAATATCATAATAGACCTTTATTAACACTATATATACACAAGGGAAACAACTTCAAAGAGAAACCAGTTCTGACGTTCCGCGCTTATCAGTCCGTAATTTTTTATACGATCGCTAGTCTGTCAATTCTCTATATGTCCCGCATAGCCAAATGATTTCTGCGTCCAACGATACCTCTCTCAATAAGATCGGTCCAGTCAACTCGGAGAAATCTGCGACGACATGCGATATTCTTTTCGAATTTTGTTAATTGGGAATAGATCATTGAGAACAGAACCAACCGATGTTTCGGCACTAAACCACCTCAATGAACGTTATTTCCGCAATGACACTTTACAAGCATACGAAAAAACAACTATTGATAGGGATCCTAACTAAAAATTCTAACCTGCACACTATGTTCAACATATATCCAACAATTATCCTTGACTACACTCCCATTTTGCTCGTCTACTCCATTTTGTCAATTTATACAACAACCTTTGAATATTCATCATACATTTGAACAAAGCGATATGATTGGTTTAAATTTAACATGTCGACATACAGCATGGTTCCACGCTTTTTGAATGGTACTATGGGTCATTTATACTTACTTGTTTAAAATTACATAAAGATGGAAACCAGCCTAACTAACCTTCAACCTTACACATTAAGCCAATCAGAGAGCTTGAAAGATATTGTACCATAACAAGATGGAGTAGAGACTAGAGAGATGTGAGGATGGTGGAAGATAATTCTAAATACATGTTGTGTATTGTGTACAGGTTAGAATTTTTAGTTTGGATGCTTACCAATAGTTGTTTTTTAAGTGCTGGTAAAGTGTCATCATTGAAATAATGTTCATTGAGGTGATTTAGTGCCGAAACATCGGCTGGTTCTATTCTCAACGATCTATTCCCAATTAACAAAATTCGAAAAAATATCGAGTGTCGTCGCAGATTTCTCCGGATTGACTGGACCGATCTTGTTGAGAGAGGTATCGTTGGACGCAGAAATCATTTGGCTATGTGGGACATATAGAGAATTGACAGACTAGCGATTGTATAAAGAAGTACGGACTGATATGTGCGGAACGTCAGAACTGGTTTCTCTTTGAAGTTGTTTCCCTTGTGTATATAGTGTTAATAAAGGTCTGTTATGATATTTCTCCCTGTGATTAATTAGGGACACCAATTAATGGAATAATTAATGACAATTGACGCTGCAAGCCCTGCAAGCATTCATTGGTTTGCACGTGATGAAAAGAATCCATTAGTAAAGGAAGAGAATCCATATCAGTCAATTAAAAATAAGGTAGGTGTAAATAGCAAGAGAAAAGTACTGAATAGCTGCATAATTATCCGCAATCTGGATATCAACTGAAGGAAAATTTTTTAACTCAAAGGCAAAACATGAACAACCAGAGACATAGATAACAATCTATGTCTCTGGAACAACGTACAAAGACAATGCACGTTTTTTAGACCAAATAGATATTTGGTTGTCGTTTTTTAATGGAGTATTGTCAAAGGTATTTTATTCAGTTATGCAGCGATAAAATATGAAACTTGTAGTAAGATATATGATCTTATAATACTGAACTATATGATGGTTACGAATTGACCTCTTCAAAATAAGGATGAGTACTAATTGACCAAAATGTGGGTACGAATTGGCCAGCTTTGGGTGGTTACGAATTGGTTTGGGTTCGAATTGACCTGCTTTCAACATCCCAGACGTCCAAGTCATCCATCCAAAAAATGTCAAAAGCGAATCTAGGTCAGCAAGCTAAACGTAAACTAGCTTGGGGCCTGGCCCATCCGTATACCGCGAACAAGGATTTCTATCGGTAACTCATCATGTAATAATTAATGTCCATTATGAATGAGTCAAAGGTTTTAATGATTAAACCCAGTGATGCTGATAAGCCAATGCTTGAATGAAATTTTCAATTTAAAAATTCCATTTTTGCTTGAAAACTAAATCAACTTGGTATGTTTAAAAGATCATTTTCTTTGTAGAGAGAGAAGCAGTTTCTTGTTGAACAAACTCTGGTGTAGGTGAGTAACTGTTCATATTAATGAATAACTATTACTTTATGAAAAAATTAGCTGTTGATAGTTGTTCTGTTTTTCCATTAAAAAAAGTTATGTCTTTTTGGTATGTTTTAAACTGATTGCAAAGTCTCAACAGCTTAGTCCTTGATGGGTTGAGTGGGCCTCTATGGCCTATGTCAGGTCCCATAACTGGAGAAAATTTAAATTGCTGTGCTTGAGCTCAATTATTCTGGTTCTGAGAGTGGATTTTTTAAATATTTGGGGAATGGGGAAATATTCTCTAGAAATAGGGGATTGGAGCCAAAAAACTTTAATCTATTAAAAGAAATACATGGGATGAATAAATAAGATGGGTTGAGTTCTAGGCCCTGTCTCTGGCATTATTCTATACAATGGTTAATGAAAATAATTTTGAATATTTTTTTCTTTTCATATTTCACCACTGACAAACTTTTATTTTGTAAGAAACTAGTCATTGGTTTTAGAAGAGTGCAACACTGGTGACATATTGTCACTGACCACTGTTATCTTGCTGAAAGCCTGTTGAAAGAGAGTGCTCAACGAATTACTCAAATGGCCATTTTGTAAGTATAATTAATGCCTCAAACGAAATGTACCTGTCTCACTTTGATATTATTGATTATAATGATAACAATCTATAAATCTATTCTTGGAACAGTCTTATAAATATGTTGTATTGAAAGTTGGGAAAATGCCTACTCACAAGCAGAAACCATGTTTGAACCAAACAACTTATATTCTTAATATTTGTTGATAAAGGATTTTATCACTTAAGAATTTGTTATTAATGACATGTTCCCTATGTACAAAATAAGCATTTTAATGACAAGGCTTTTTCCCTTTATATATCAGGGGCCCATATGAGGCACCAATATGAGGGTTATGGGTTCAAATCCTGTGAAACGCAGGGTCCACTTTGGGATCATTCATTAATGCATGTTTGGCGCGAGTACCGGTTTTGTATCAAGAACACAGAAAGATTCATTGAGGTTGATCTAAGAAGTAAAAACTTGTCTTGGGGCCTCTGTGGCCTAGCTGGTGGTTAGAGTACAGAACCCGGAAACACGTGGCCCCTCTCCTGGTGGGTTCCAATCCTGGTGATGAAGGCATTTGGATTTTAATGAGAGTTAGTCTCTCTACTTATTCACAGATAGCCGATGGTTCTACACAGCTTGATCAGCCCTTATGGGGTCTTCCTCCATTACTAAGAGTCGGGCATCACAACATAACTGAAATAATGTTGTGTTATGTGAATTCCTATAATAAATAAGAACTTGCTTCACAATCAATCTAAAATAATTTAGATTCAAAATAAACCCTCAATAGTTCTCAAGCATGAAGTTTATGTGAAATAGAAGCAAATGTGATCAGGGATAGAGAAGGACATTGGAACAGTAAGGGATTTTTTTGTACTTTTATACAATAAATATTCCTTTCAGTCAGTTACCATTGCAGCTGATGATATTTGCAAAGATTGTCTGGATGTTCCACTTTGATAATTCATTGTCATATTTTCTGCTGCTGCAAACTTAGGGAAATAACTTCACGTTATTCACTATGGATTTTATTGACATATTAACACTCTCCTGCTCTGAATACTTCTGGGTTGGTGTTACTCTATGAAGATCTGCTTCAAACTTTGACTGGCTGATATCAACTCATAGTTGGTGATATAAATGATGGTTGACTGTAGATTTTTAAGTTCATAATCCAAATGAGGAGTGTTGTTTTACTATCCTTTTGCTTGTTTTATTTCAGAATCATTTAGAGATGGGAATTGTTTCTGACCTAAGTTGGTGTTCAGGCTGAGTAGTCATTTGGACACTAGTGGTCTACCTTTTACATGGTAAGTGTGGAATACTAAACACTAAACTCAATCTTCTCTTTGAACTATAAACATGGTCACATACTACATAAACAAGCCCTAAATGTAAGTTTCCAACAATATTTTGTTATTTGTACTGCATTTTTTATGGGTTTTCTCAACACTAGAACTAAAGTCAGAATATCCCCAATGGTCTGCAAAACTGTGTCAAGTGAATGATATATATAAAATTTCTTGTTAGAACAACAACATGAAAATGGGTTAATGATACCTGCTTTATTGTATCAATGACGATACAAAAACAATTCCAATCTGTACATAGTGATCTTTTTTTTAACAAGCAGAGAAAAGCAAAGGAAAGTTATCTTGTGTGGAGTTAGCAAAATCTCTGACGGACCCAGCTTTTTAAAATGGGTCTTAACTGCTTAAAAGGAACCTCTCAGTGGTTCTTCTCTAACCTGTTTTACCTCTTTTGTAAATAAACCTAACCTTCTAAAATGCTGTTAGACACTGTTACTTTTCTAGTTAGTAATTAGATAATTATGGGGATTCAACATATTTTGAAATTCAATTTCATTTGTAACAAATTTTACTGTAAATAAGACTTTAGTGTGATCATAATTTAAAATGCAGTTTGTTGCATATTTAAAGTAGGAACAAATTTTCAAGAAACGACCAATGTTCACTCTCCTTCAATTTTGCCCACTCTAATTTTTGAGCCTTACATTGATATTTTTTTGAAGATAAAATGGGAAAAATGTTTCGATTTTTCTTTGCTCTTGTAAGAGAAGCCACATTATAAGTAAATTATTGCTCTATTCTTATTTTCTTTCAGTGTATGTCCTGTATAATCCAGTCAGCTAAAAAGATGGTTTTGAAAGATGCAAAACTGAAAAAAATGACAAATCCTGTATAATCTAAGTCTATTTTTAGTCAACTAAAATATTGTTTTTGAGATGTAAAGCTGGCGGAATTACAAAAGAAAGGTAATTTATATATACGTTATTTGCATATGAATTGATAAAAACATTATTTCAAAAGAAAACTTGAGAGACATGCAATGATTTCTACTTAATATTGAAATTAAAATGTGATTTTCTGAAGAGGATAGATGTTGCTTTAATTAAGTTGGCTACCAAAGTTGACACCAAGAAATGTATAAAGTTTATTTTTATGGGATGTTAAAAAGTATCATGAAAAGGTTCAAACATTATTTATTCTTTATATAATAGGAAGATATTTTGGCATTGATTATGCTTGTGGATGCTGATGATTTGTTATATATAAAATATCGTTTGACTGTAGATTTTAACAGTTATTGATCGCCCGCCAGAAGGCGGCGATCGTATTTGTAGAAGCTTTTGGTTAGTGCATATGGGGAAAGGGATGCTATATTGATTTTTATCATTATTTTGAAAATAATTCATAACAAAGGCTTTTCGTTTTTAGTCGTTGACCTTTCCTCCTTTATTCATTGTTTCAAAAAATGTTTTCTGTTTGATTTTGTGTTCTTAAAAGGTTTTTATTTGGAGAAATAGTTTAAATTAAGCTCCATTTCAAACAATAACAGGTTCATTTTTCAGCCTGTATCTCTTTTAGTTAGTCTCAAAATCGGTTTTCTTTATCAAAATGATGGTACCGAGTGCCAGTCCAATGTGTAAGGTCGTCTGACGAGGTCCATTAGACTGGCTCTCTGATAAATATTCTAAAACCTGATTATTTAAAACGTAATCTACGAGATGACAGTCAATCAATTTGACCAATGAAATACGTCTGCAGGTGCCCGTATCATCTCAACTGTCGAATCGCCGACCTCTCAATTTATTCCCTTAAACATCAATTTTTAACCGATTGAGCATTGATTGTATATAATTGTCTACGATTTGATAATTAGTTATATATGCAGTGATTAAATCTTATGTCCAGCACCTACGTACAAAATAAAACTGTAGCTGTTACGGTCTTAGTGCCGATAAAAATGCGGTTTTCAGCCTTAAAGCAGAATTATCGTCAATATTTCCTTTAAATCACTCAATTTCTTTGGGTAAAGAAACAGCCCAAAATCAGAAATTATATATACAGATGCTTTTTAGGGTTTTATTGATAAAAATAAAAAGGTAATTGCCAAAAACACTTCGATCTTTTTCCGTTCGTCCCTTATTACGTTCGTACCGTACATTTAATTACAAGTCACTTAGCTCGATAGTATCAACAACAAGGGTCAATGTTATGCGAAGTATGTGTTTCAAAAATGACAGTAGTAAGACATCTGTAAAATGTGAAGATGTTGTCTTTGTGTAGTTCTAATTAGGTCATCATAGAATGTTCCATGTCCTGCTCTTTCTTAAAGTTGTTATATGTAATAGTTTGTTTTGGCATAGGACAAATGTGTCTTCTGTACGAAGTTGGTGCACATCACTTTACTTGATGAAACATTCTAAAAGGCTTGGATTGATTAGTGCTAATACTCACTTAAAAGTTGTAGTGTGCTATCAGTGCTGCCTCAAAGAAATGAAGTTATAAGTAATAAGTAGACAGTTTGTTTATTGCTTTTCTTTTGCTATGGTTTCAACTAACCAATAATGCAATTAAAATATTGTCTTCATATCTTAATAATGCTGCCTGCATTTATTTTCGTCGTTCTTTAGAATTAAAGATTATTGCCTTTTTCCCCCATATTATGCCATGTTAATATATATTTTAAGGACATGTTCTACAGTTTTATAAGAAAAAAAATCCTTTCATATAATTTTCTAGATTTCTGATATGTTATTTGAAATTCTATTGTGAATTCAAAAAATGAAAAGAAAAATGCAGGTCGACAAGTTAATTTTTTCGTAAAATGACATTTTCAGTGGTAACCGTTTGGGGCAAAACTGTCAAAATGACCATACCATCTTCAAAGGTAATAAAATAATTTCTTGAAGGTTTATTTACACAAAAAACATAAATTCATATATTCAATACTTCATTATTCAATGTTTGTTTCCACTTATTACAATCTGAACAACCTTTGTTATCGAAATCAGTCTTTCAAATTTTTGTATTCGAAAAAAACAATGAAAATTGATATGTATATTACAAATAAATGAAGATTTCTTAAAATTCCTTCCATAGAATTTTCTTATTTTTCAGTATGTGAAGTAAAATTCAATCTTGAAATACAAAATGCAAAATAAGTATATGTTGACGAGTTAGTTTTTCTGTAAAATGACAGTTTCTATGGTAACTGTATTTGAAAAACATTTATAAAAACGATTAAAATAACTTTAAACTTGAAAAATACAAGCTGGGGTTTTAAGATGCATGAGAAATATATAATACTGTCAATAACCGTTCTAAAGTTCTATGGATAATATGATTATTCTTTGAAAAAAGTTGCATACAGTAAATTTCATCCAAATGAAAAAGTTTATCCGACTACTATGCAAGCACCTCTTCGGTAACGGATTATTATCTTCCTTGGATGCGCAGATAAAACTACCGAGAATGTCCTTAATAACATTCTTAACCCATTACCAAACAATGACGACATTTAACCACTTTGTTGCAGACGACTCTGGAAAATATTGTGGGAAAAGGAGAAATTGCTTGCTAAGGTTGTATGTTTATCTGTTTAATCATTGTTGGTAGACATTTAAACAAAAGGAACACTGCTACAGTTTCCATGACCATTTACATTGTGTAGGCTTTTTTGTATATGAGATTATAAGAATAAACCAATTTGTAAACTTAAACTAACGACAATTACAATGTATTACAAATGAGACACAGAAATTGTTTGTATTGAACAACTTTTTCTTTTTCTCCTTAAAAGATTCTAGCTTCTGTTGCAAGAGTATTATCATGTGTTTGTTTGACATCGGTTTCCAAATTCATTATCATTAAACAACCAGTTTTCAATAAACACTTTGTGTAGGAAAAAAAGGAAACAATTATAAACAACTTTCATAAAACTTTAGAAATACTCAATTTCTATATAGGGGTTTGCAGGTTAAATTCTTCTGTTGCATATTCCTTAACCCATTTGATCCTGTTGGAATAAGATAATTCTCCAGATTGATTTAAAACAATTAAAAGAACGAAATTTATTAAAGAATAAAAGCAAGATTGTGAGAAATAGTCTCTTAAAAACAGCGCCTGTCTAACGCTCCTCCAACATATGTTGACTAGATCTGATTGTCTTTCATCATAAGCCGTTTCAGATTAATTTCTTCTACTTTTGGTGAAACAGTCAGCCACAAAACTATGTTTGAACTTTGTGACAGCTAATCCCTCGGCAATTGCTTTCATTAGCCGAGTAACAGGCTCTTTCTAATGAGTTTGAATGACGAGATATGTTTGCATGTATTAAAAATAAATTTCTATTCTATTCTTTTAATGTTATGTTGGATGTTTTGTTTAGGAAGACAAATCAAATTTTTGCGGGCGACTTTGAGGCTTGCATCAATTTTCTCTTGTAATCCAAATGAGGAGTATTGTTTTTTTTTAGCTAACCATTACCTGTTTTATTTCAGAATGATTTAGAGATGGGAATGGAGCCTACATAATCTAAGGGGCTTCCTACACTAGAGGCTTACTTTTTACATGGTAATTGTATAATACCAAACACTAAACCTGCTCTTCTTTTTGAAATACAAAAATGGCCATATATACTATATGACATTGAAACAAGCCATAAATGTAAGTTTCCAATAACATTTGATCATTTGTACTGCATTTCATACTGGTTTTCTCAACACTAGAGTTAAAGTCAGAATAAATCAAAAGGTCTGCAAAACTGTGTCTTATGAATAATATATAAATAGAGAATAGATGGTTGGTGTCGTGAATCGGAAATGTTATCTGGCAAGGCGTAGGAATATTATCCGGTGAGCCGAAGGCGAAACGGATAATATTCCGATGCCGAGCCTGATAACTTTTCCTATTCAAAGACACCAATCATCTATTCTATTTATCCTGTTACCTCCATGGATTATTATTAACAAACACACTGAAAACAAATTACAAAATAAAGGAAACAAAAGACAGAAAACAAGTAGAGAATGATGCACACATGACGTCATATGCCATGGCGTATATATGACGTCATTATTTTGCACGTGAATGTGTATTATATGGTTAGTGCCGGATATCACAAATGTTATACGGCACCCTGTTATCGGTCCGTTCATTGTGCTGGTGACGGGATAAATTATCATAATAAAACAACAACAAGAAAATGGCTTAATGATACCTCCTTTATTGTATCAATGATTTTAAATGCTATGTTCGAGTCTTATTGGGTCCAGAATTTTAACACCTCCCTACAGAAGATGCAACTATAATTCCAATCTTTACACAGTGATCTCTTTTTTATCATGGAGAGAATAGCCAAAGAAAGGTGTCCTTTGTGCAGTTGACTAACCAAGCTTTTAATGATTGGTCATAATTGTTAGATGGGAACCTCTCAGCGGTTCTTGGCTAGCCTTAAATTATCTCCTATGTACATAAACTTAAGCTTCTAAAACATCATTAAACACTTTCTTTTTTCTGGTAAATAATTACAAAAAAGGATTCAAAGTATTTTGAAATTCAATTTCATTTGTAATGTTTAAATGTAAATGAATGAGATATAGAGGATAATCAACTCCTTTCGATTGATATCAAAAATATGTCACGAGAATGGGTTGTTATCAGGTTGAAAAAAGAGTTTGAAGAACGAGTTTTTTCAACATGATAACAACCCATTCAAGTGACATATTTTTGATATCAATCAAATGGAGTTGATTATTCTTTTTATTTTATTCCACTACAGTAAAAATATTTGCCAAAATAACTCCATAAACACCAAATGGAATATGAAATGGGAGGAGCCAGTTAATGATCATGACCTCATTTTTGCATTCTATGAAATCATTCACGCGTATGGATACATTTTAGAATACAAATATTTTAGTGCCGTGTGTGTAGTAGGGGTCTCGATTAAGAAGGTTGAGTTGAATGTGTAAGCGGGCCGGATAGCTCAGTCGGTAGAGCATTCGCACGGTTTGCGTAGGTCCCAGGTTCGAGTCCCGGTCTGGCTGCATGTTTTTCTCACCTTGGTTACATTGGCGCCCAACGTAAATGACCCACGAGAGCTACAGTGATAGATACTCTAGGTTCGTTCCACGTTAGCTTTTATTTGAGAAATAAACGTCATCCATATTCATCAGTTCCCTAGCAGTAGTTATAAAAGGACAAACAATTGACCTTGTTAAATAGTAATTTAAAAACAATTGATTGTCATTCAAGAGTACTTATTAATTGAGTCTTCTTTATAGTAAATAGGAGAGATTGGTTTCTTTATTACTTATGGATTGCTCATTGCTGTATTTTATAGCCGCTAGAGCCTACAATGCGGGAGAGGTAGATGACCTTTGTAAATATGACAGACATCGCATGTGTAAATAACCATTGAGTTAAAAGACATAATTGGAACCTTCGTGTTTGTTTTGTATCTACAACCAGTAAGAGTCCGTACAGTTACATGTGCAAAAGTGCAGCCGTGACTTTAATGCAAAGGAATGGTAAAAGAAAGTAGTTCCGTCAAAACTGATATCATCTCTAGTGATGATATGACTTTTTGATATCATCACTAGTGACAATATTCACTGTGACAAAATTGAAAATTAATTCCAGTATTTCACTGATAGGAGTATAATAAATAGAGAATAATCAACTCCTTTCGATTGATATCAAAAATATGTCACGAGAATGGGTTGTTATCAGGTTGAAAAAACGAGTTCGAAGAACGAGTTTTTTCTACCTGATAACAACCCATTCAAGTGACATATTTTTGATATCAATCGAAAGGAGTTGATTATTCTATTTATTATATTCCACTACATAAAATATATTTGCCAAATTATCTCCATAAACTCTAAATGAAAAATAAAATGGGAGGAGCGAAGCAGTTAACCGCGTCCATGACGTCATTTACGCGTATGGATACATTCATTATACACAATCTTTAGTGCCGTGTGCAAAAGCGCGGCCAAGACTTAAATGTGAAAATGGAGTGGAGGAAATGTGGATATTTTTGCTTATTTCGGAAGGATTATGGGATTATTAGACATCGGATTGTATTACATTGCAGGAATACGGATTGCTTGAGGATATATTACAATAGGTATCTTAATCGACACATCGTCTGTACTGGAGATCATGTTAATCAAAGACGGCAAGGCTGGAATATTCGCGAAAACGGATTACATTCACTTATGTTTTTTAAAGGAACGCATTGCTACAGCTGAAATTCTATCATTCATAAGGAAAGGTGATGGTGTAGTTGATCATCGTTATCTACATCCTTTTTGTTGAGCTCTGGAGCGAATTTCATTTGTAAGAACTTGTCTTGCAAGACAGCTAAGGCAGCGACGAAACAGAGGAAGATTAACTTAAAAGGAAGATGATTAAAAGGAGAAAGATTTGAAGGCAATTTGAAATATTCTGTTAGTATTTGTTGCATTGTATATTGTACTTTTTGCACCAATGATTAACAGAAATGTAGCTTTTGCCTATTTCAACTTTAATAAAGAAACTCGGGATTACAAAGGAAAAATATGGAATTTCAAAGAATACACATCTTGAATAAAATTATGAAATGATGGATCTTTTCTACTAGTTGGATCATTATGGATGGAAATTACGTCATGGTTTCGATTGGAAAAGATGAGGAGATTCTTTAAAAGGATTGTTTGTGTTTTAATTGTGTCTGGTGCTAAACTGGAGGACAGCTATTAATATCATGTTTGGATTAATGTCACTGGAACTACCCATGATCAGCTCATAAAGGTAAGTTGATATTCAGTTTCTATTCGGTATACTTCTTTCCTATTTAATGATAAAGTAGTTGAATGAAAAACATTATCAAAACAATTCAGTTGAAAACCAACACAATATTATAATGATGTTGGGCTTTGCCCTTGCTAAGCAAGGAAATGGTTAAAAAGAAAGTAGTTCCGTCAAAACTCATATCATCACTAGTGATGATATGACTTTTTGATATCATCACTAGTGAAGATATTCACTGTGACAAAATTGAAAATTAATACACTGAGAAATCCCAGTATTTCACTGATAGGAATATAATAAAATGACTTTAAATGTCAACTGCAGCAGAGGAAAGTTAAGATGCTGGTCATTAAATGTGCATTTATATTTCATATGACAGCAATGTTCTTCCTTTTCATAATTACTTAATCAAATGAATGCCAAATGGATTAAACCAATTTTGTTTCAATATTAAAGTAATCAACATTTTGGCCAAGGAAAACTATTTTGATTCTTCTTTAACTGCTCTTATTTTGGATAATGTCTTTTATCATATACCAGTGAGTATTCCAGAGTAAATACAAATGATGAAATCAGACATGACAGAAAAAATTCCGTATTACACTCGAAATTCCGTATTACACTGCAGTGTTTTCCGGCTTTCTATTTTTAGTTATGTCGTCATTTCAAGCCACGCCCCCTAAGAATTACTTTTATTGGTACTCAAGTATTATTTGAGGTGGTATAGTAAAGAAAGGCAGGAAACCAATAGGTTAAGGACGTATTGTAATTTAATGAAAACAATGCCAACCTGAATCAATCACTCGCCTACAATTTATACATATTTCTGTACATACAACAATAATACAGTTGATCAAGTCCAGAAGAACAAACAATCCCTACCAGAGTAAAGTTCCCTTTAGGCTCCCACATTTATAAAGGGTGATGAAAGATTACTCTGCAGGAGATTGAAAAACAAAATATGTCATTAATGATGTATCATGACGAAGAGTTGTGGTCTTTATGCCATCCATTGTCAGTAACAAGGACTAGCTGTTCTATATTTAGTGATGGGATCCTCAAGTAAAATAATATGGATCGATACAACTTACAAAAAGATGGCAATTTGGAGTTTATTACTCCTTTCTTTTCACATTTAATGAACAAAAACATTGTGTTGACAGCTTTACATATAATCATTTAGAATTATATTGTTCCAACAGCGACTAGTCTATGTTCGTGAGTTCGAATTGCTAGTCTAAACATTTTTCTTTCAGTAAATATCGTCCACATATCGACAGGTCAAATTCTCCATTTTTGCCGATCTGTTATAGTTTCAGACTTTGGTCCCTCCCATTGACACCTTGCAATCTGTGTCACTGGCAAACCATGACATTCAATCATTATTGTATCTGTTTTAAAGTTCAGAAGACAAAAATGACAAAATGTAAGATAAACAAACTGTCCATTCACCAAGTTGTCAAAAACACTGCTCTTCCCTATTTTAGTTTTTCACCGAAACAGAAGAGACGCATAACAATCCTCCGAGTGGTAAAATCTACCTGATATTACATGTACTTTCATGTGAAAGGTTTGTTACACAATCCCATTTTATGCATTTGTCACTCTTTCAAAAACGTCTTATTGTATAGTAAATTGGTACAGAAAAATCGAAGCGGGGATAAACTCAATAATGGCGGTTGATCTATTTTGAAATTGACATTGTCGTACAGACGGAGCTAAAATATGTCAAAGATTATTCTAGAATATTCACCTGCCATTCATAAATCAAAACATCTGAACAAGTTTATTAGAAATTCCATTTTTTCTTTATTGTTTTAAACAATAAGTTTAGTTAAAAAAGATACTGGTTTTGTAGTTGATAAAGTAGATGTATATAATAAAAAGAATATTACTTCGTAGTATCTTTCCTGGGATTAGTATTTGCCTCTCGTTGCGTGAGAAAAATTTGCATCTAGCTTGACCTTCGGTCTCGCTAGATACGCATTTCCTCACATGACTCGAAGTAAATACAAAAACAGGGAAAGATACTACGATGTAATATTCCATATATCAATATTACCGGTACAGTTGGTGCTTATGTATTATTTTTTGGCATTTGTAAGAGTAGACGCATTATAAATAAATATTTGCCTTGTTTTTATTTCCTTTCAGTGTATGTCCTAGATATTGTTATCACAAAGATTGCTGTTGAAAGTTGCCCAGCTAAGGAAATGACAAAATGGGGGTAATTTTGGATATAGCCTTCTTTGCATGGGTTCAAATCCTGGTGAGGGCATTTGGATTTTTCATGAAGTTTCCAGACTGATAGTTTTACCCGTCTTGACCAGCCCTTATGGGCAGTTAAGTATGGGGTCTTCCTCCATCATTAAGAGTCGGGCATTGCTACAAAACTGAAATAGTGTGGACATGAGGTAAAACTCATATGAATAAGTGATGTAATGTTAAAATGTTGCTATATGGTTTCACTAAATGATATTACATGGCCCCTCTCCGCGTGGGTTCAAATCCTGAGAGGGATATGGATTTTCATGCGAGGCAGTCTCCCGACTGACTTACGGAATGCCAATGGTTCTACCCGCCTTGACAAGCCCTTATGGGCAGTGGAGTATGGGGTCTTCCTCCATCATTAAGAGTCGGGCATTGCTACATAACTGAAATAATGTTGATTTGATGTAAAACCCATATATAAAAAAAAAGAAAGAATGTTGATGATGTAAAACCCATATAAAAAGAAAGATAGATTCTTTTCTTAAAACTGACCACAATGAAATGAATTTTTTGTTATATTCATGCTAACATCGAATATGTTTATAAACTGTTGTCAAAGTGTAATCCACACACTGAATGACAAACAGTGATGTTGAGATTGAAATTAAATGGAACTTAAATATGACAATCTTACAGATTGAGTATTTTATTGGTTTAAGTAATTTGCTTCTATTATTATATTATATGACAGCTTTATGAAGTTACTGAAAACCAGACATTAGATCTATCCACCTCTCATCTCCTTTTCAACCATGGAAAAATAGCATGTTTATGTTGCGGAGTTAGTAAAATGTTTAAATGGTTTATTTTGTAAAAAATTGATCTTTTATTCATGTCCTGTGAAGAAATTAAAATGGTTAAGACTCAAGAGTGTATTGAACCTACATTATAAAATGGGTTGGCATTGTTATCACATGATGCTAACAAGATGTGTCCGAGAGCAACCCTTTCCTATTTGTAAACCAAGTTTGTTAATCAAAGCACTTAAGGTTCTAATGCTTGCTTCATAATTATTCAATAAGAACACAGCAGCTAGGTTTCAGCTTCTTTTATTTCTCATTGGATTGATGCTTATTTTGTTTTTCTTCTATCTTTATTAAATCAGTCATCTTTAAACATCTAGTGTTATGTAAAGTCATTTTAAACAAGTCATGGATGTTTGCCAAGCATAAATGATTAACCAATTTTACACTGTATGTTGTGCTTGTATAAAGATATAGTCAGAAATAGACAAAATAGTAATTTTAATGATATAAGTGAATATTATCCAAGATCAGTCTGATTTGACATGTGATTTTTATGAGTCTGTTTATATGTACAGTATTCAGGAATAATTCCCCTTACTTTCCATCATAAATCAGAATCAGTCTTTCTGATTCATCATCATGATTATCAAAATAGTCAATCCTTAATTATTTGTATGTTTATTTCAGAGCACTTATCCTTTATGAGTATGATGAAATTCTCCTGTGTGTATAACCAGTCCAACACACAACCTAATGCTTGGCTCTCACTACACCATTGATAGGATTGGTGGATGAATGCTTCTCTCTGGTTTGTAAAGTAGAATACTCTGACTTTTTCTTTGATTGTCATTTGATTTTATAGAAAATAAGTTTTACGTAATTCAAACTGTGACTCATTGTGAGTGAGTTATACACACTAAACATCAATCACTTGGTAATGGTAAATATTGGCTTTGCTCTACAAGCCTTAAAAATTAGTATTTCTGGTGTGTCATATAGGTTACAAATTCTTGTTGTATAAAGTTAATGTAATAGGAAGTCAACAATTGTGATGTACAGTTTTGTGCCTTGAAAACTGTTATCCTAGTTTCATACATTAGAGCGATGCCAGCAAACAACTAAAATAAACAAATAGTTGACTTTATGCAAACAAGAAATTCACTTCATCATATTCACACAAATATTATTTCTTTAAAAATCTTACAAAAAGAAGGAAAACTTCTAGAAATGTTTTGGAAATGTAATGAAAGGATATTCCATAGTTCACTATAAAGAGTATGGAATAATGCACTTGTGCAGGTTGGTTTATGCTTTGCTCACTTATTTCTTGCTCGTAAACTGAAGTGCATTATTCCACACTCTTCACTGATGTACCATGTCATACTGTCTTTTTTTAACTTCAAAGAACTGTTTTTACATGATAAGCCTTAACATTTAAATCAGTCCATATAAGTGATTTTGCTGCTTTTTTATGGAACGCCACAGCTGTCTTATGTTCAACACTGATATGATGTTTGCTTCATTCCTGTGTTGTTGTGTCGAGTGACCATACTTTTTCCCACAAAGGTTTCTGTGTGGTTTGTTTTTGAGGCTACATTTCGGTTTTAGTAAAAAAAAAGAAAAAAAAAAAAGAAAGTGTTTGGTTTGTGTATTAAGGTTCTAAGACAATAAAACCTAAGCAGGATTTGGTCATTTTTAACACATTCTTATCAAACACAATGTTTTCAACTTTAAGCTTTTGTTAACATGTCCTTGTAATCATCTTAATGAACATTAATAGATCTAGTTAAGAGAAAAGTTTTCAATCGCTAACTTCAGTGTTTCCATTCTTAATTTAAATGAATAATAAATACTGGACAATTTTAATGAGTATCATTCTAGAACTTTTTTTTTTAATAGTCAAGTAAGCTGTCTTATATTCTTGTTTTCCATGCCTTTGACCACTTGCTTCAGACATTTATCATTAGCTAGAGAAGGACGCTGTATGATTTCATTTAATGTTAAAAAAACGAAGGGAATTATTGCAGTTGTGTTGCCTCAGAACAATAGTTTGGCATCTCTATTAAGCATATTACATTTTTATTCATCCAGAATTTTTAAGATTTGTCAATACTCCTAGATAGTCTCTCCTTTCACAGGATTTATTCCAACATCAAAGACTTATCGAGAATTTTCCAAGCAAATTCATTGGACATAATACTAAGATGTTTACTATTTCAAACTATTTACAGTTCCAAAGCCGACTGAGCAAACAAGAAAATATCAAGACTGGCTAAACATAAGAAAGAATTGAGTGAAATGAGGTACCTACTCCTGCTGCTTCCCGGTCAATTTGTACCCAAATCAATTCGTAACCACCCAAATTTGGCCAATTCGTACCCGCATTTCGGTCAGTTCAAACCCATCCCAATTTTTAAGAAGTCAATTTGTAACCATTCTATAATTTAATACGAATTAAAGTACATAGTAAATGAAGAATTCTTACATATTTTTTTTTAACTTTGAGCTTTTAGGCATGGATACTAAAGTTCACTATCCATAAGCAATTTTCGCGAATAGGAGACCATATAGATGAATTTCCGAATAAAACTTTTAATCAAAGAATTAACAAAACAACAACGTATAAAAAGAGCTTCTCTTCTCTCTTATAAAAATGGGTTTAAGAGACGTGAGCTAATAAAAGATATTTGAATTGAATTCAATTGATAATAACCGAACACTATTATGTTCGGTAAACTTTTTCTGACACCTGGCCCTAGTTTGCGGTATACGAACGGGCCAGGCTCCAGGCTATCACTAACTCCTGCTCTCTGGTCAATGTTACGCTTCACTTTTGGAGCACCTTAAAACACCATTTTTTTACAACACTAACCACAGCTGCTATGTCTATAAAATACTATATGTATTTGTCAAGTGGGGTTCAAAGATAGCATACCCTTGATAAATGAATGCCGGAATTTTGTTTTCTTTGCAAGAATTGATTTAAACATAGTAAATATATAATGTATGTTTCTTATCTTTATTTGATAGTGTCTGATGATGTTAATATTCTATTATATTTTTTAGATTAAAATCATTTAGAACAAGTTTGATGTACCTTGTAGATTATTCAGGCTTGATCAGAAATGAGCTGAAATTCATTCTATTTTTAGCCCAGTAAGTTTATTGAAGACAGAGGTCAGAGTAACAAAGTGGGAGAAACCACTGTGAAGAGATTTGAGACATTCAGTTAGGTTGAGTTTTTCCCTTTGACCAATGGTTGCAACAGTTGTGACTACGCATTTGGCAGTTAGTTCATTGTTGAATTGTTTTTTTCTAACCTGTTTAAAGGGTATAATTGGTCTACAATGTGCCCATTTTTATTGAGTAAACTAAAATAACAATGTATTTGTATAGGTATGGTATTCTTATGAAATAATCCCTGAAGAACTTTTAACTCTCAATCTGTGGGATACTGAATTTAGATCATTAGGCGAATGGTTAAGTGTAAGACAACAGAAACAGTAAAGTCTAGCAATCTTTTTGAATTTTCTTCTTGTGATTGTAATCTGTTGTTTCTCTCATGCAACAGTTTATCGATTGGTTAAACAACTTGGTTAAACACAGTGATTTTTAAAGTTGATGTTCCACAAGCTGGTTTAAGGGCGAGTATAAGGTTGTTGGTCCCATTTGGGTTGTTTTTAGAAAGATCGGATGATTTAGTTAACAGGCACATGGAGTTTATTGCTGTCATAGTTTAAAGCATAAAATGCTTCTTTATAAAGAAGAGATCTGGGTTCAAATCCTGGTGACAGCGTAAAATCCTAGCCTGCTTAAAATGAATTTGATGGTTTCATGAATATCATGAAGACTTCTAAAAGCTCTACTCACTCATGTTCAGTTATCCACGGAAAGAAGAAAGAAATCAATAAAACATAACAAATTTTATTGGCATTAAACATTACATATTTATAACCATACAATTTTACATACCGTTTTACATACAAATGGTGAAACATAAGAAAAGGAAAATAATTTACCAAAATAACATTTATTTAACAAGATAAAATTTATGTTACGTTATGATAACAAGTCCAAATATATAAATAAGGAAATGTATAAATAAATAAATACAGTAAATAGCTTAACATCCAATCTGTATTGGAAACATTTCTAAATTTAAATGCACTAATGATATATTTACCAACACTAAGCATAGTATGTTGTGATGTCGAGTCCATGATATTTTCGTACTTTTGTAAAGTTGGCTATCTACAAAAATATGGTTTAAGGTGGCAACATCTTATTTCGTGATAATGCGGACAAATAATAAGAAATGATATGAATCCTCAATTGTTCCCATACTACACTGTGTACATAGGCGATTATTTCCGTCTTGGTTCTGATATCTTCCAGCTTCAATTCTATATGCTATGCCCACCTGTATTGTTGGTGCTTTAAAGAATGAGTCCCCTTTGTATTTACAATGATCAAAGACCTTATAAACATGCTTTTAGGTCTTTGCAATAATTCAGAAACCTAAAAGATTCCAGGTTTTGTATAGTGTTCCACCATTATAACTTATAAGTTCCACCAAGCAGCGTTGTGTTGGTGTCGTGCGTATTTTCCCATTGATTGATCTCGAATCTTTGGGACACGGAATTCCTTTAGGAACAACTCTTAATCATCCATTGTAATAACAACCGTATTTACATAACATAATTTTATTTCAACATTAAGGATGTAGAAAGGTGCGATTTTTAGCCATAGTGTTCTGCACGCCTAGCAGCAAGCATGCAACGTCGTAAAAAGATAAACATTCAATGTTTGAGTACCTGTTAGAATGACATAATATATTTTGCATACCACTTTTTCTACTGTAACATAGACTCTTACTGCTACTAAATCAACTCCCTTTTTGCATGGGTATTGATGACCGTCTTATCGCCTTGCACACTTTATTCCACGTCGACGTAGCGTTTGCTGGCATTCCAAAGGTTCTGGTCACGTGGTTGTAACCCATAGTAACTGTAACTAGGATACGCAAGTTACACAAGTGCAATAAGCTGGCATAATGATCTGACTATGTTCATGCTATAACGCTGTTCATCATGATAGCGTTTTTGTACTGTTATATATGGGCATATAACTGTGTCTGAATTCTGGCTATTTCATATTTCAATAAAGATTGTATGAAACAATATATTTTACAAAAGCAATCTTTCTCAAAGTCATAATGTGCATAATGCAAATCTGAGTCTATAATATATATCTC
>OX401422.1:17273930-17300760 GCA_947846245.1 Cerastoderma edule | reverse complement strand
GTGACCACCCTCATGCTGAATATGAATGGTATTCCCGTATCTAGTAACGTTTTATCATGTAGCTATATATGACTACCCTCACACTGAATATGAATGACATACCCGTATAGAGTAACGTTTCATCATGAAGCTATCTGTGGCTTCCCTCACACTGAATATGAATGACATACCCGTATAGGGTAACGTTTCATCATGAAGCTATCTGTGGCTACCCTCATACTGAATATAAATGGTATACCAGTATCTAGTAATGTTTTATCATGTAGCTATCTGTGACTACCCTCATACTGAATATAAATGGTATACCCGTATCTAGTAACGTTTTATCATGTAGCTATCTGTGTCTACCCTCATGCTGAATATGAATGACATACCCGTATCTAGTAAAGTTTTATCATGTAGCTATCTGTGACTACCCTCATACTGAATATGAATGGTATACCCGTATCTAGTAACGTTTTATCATGTAGCTATCTGTGACTATCCTCATATGTATATGAATGACTTACCCGTATCTAGTAAAGTTTTATCATGTAGCTTTCTGTGACTACCCTCATAATGAATATGAATGTATACCCGTATCTAGTAACGTTTTATCATGTAGCTATCTGTGACTACTCTCACACTGAATATGAATGACATACCCGTATCTAGTAACGTTTTATCATGTAGCTTTCTGTGTCTACCATCATGCTGAATATGAATGACATACCCGTACCTAGTAACGTTTTATCATGTAGCTATCTGTGACTACCCTCATACTGAATATGAATGATTTACCCGTATCTAGTAACGTTTTATCATGTAACTATCTGTGACTACCCTCACACTGAGTATGAATGACATACCCGTACCTAGTAAGGTTTTATCATGTAACTATCTGTGACTACCCTCACACTGAATATGAATGGTATACCCGTATTTTGTAACGTTTTATCATGTAGCTATCTGTGACTACCATCATGCTGAATATGAATGACATACCCGTACCTAGTAACGTTTTATCATGTAGCTATCTGTGACTACCCTCATACTGAATATGAATGATTTACCCGTATCTAGTAACGTTTTATCATGTAACTATCTGTGACTACCCTCACACTGAATATGAATGACATACCCGTACCTAGTAACGTTTTATCATGTAACTATCTGTGACTACCCTCACACTGAATATGAATGGTATACCTGTATTTTGTAACGTTTTATGATGTAGCTATCTGTGACTACCCTCATACTGAATATGAATGACATACCCGTATAGAGTAACGTTTCATCATGTAGCTATATATGACTACCCTCACACTGAATATGAATGACATACCCGTATAGAGTAACGTTTTATCATGTAGCTATCTGTGACTACCCTCATGCTGAATATGAATGGTATACCCGTATTTTGTAACGTTTTATCATGTAGCTATCTGTGACTACCCTCATACTGAATATGAATGACATACCCGTATCTAGTAACGTTTTATCATGTAGCTTTCTGTGACTACCCTCATACTGAATATGAATGGTATACCAGTATCTAGTAACGTTTTATGATGTAGCTATCTGTGGTTTCCCTCATACTGAATATGAATGACATACCCGTATCTAGTAACGTTTTATCATGTAGCTTTCTGTGTCTACCCTCATACTGAATATGAATTGTATACCTGTATCTAGTAACGTTTTATCATGTAGCTTTCTGTGACTACCCTCACACTGAATCTGAATGACATACCCGTATCTAGTAACGTTTTATCATGTAGCTTTCTGTGTCTACCCTCATACTGAATATGAATGGTATACCCGTATCTAGTAACGTTTTATCATGTAGCTTTCTGTGTCTACCCTCATACTGAATATGAATGGTATACCCGTATCTAGTAACGTTTTGTCATGTAACTATCTGTGGCTACCCTCATACTGAATATGAATGACATACCCGTATCTAGTAACGTTTTATTATGTAACTATCTGTGGCTACCCTCATACTGAATATGAATGACATACCCGTATCTAGTAACGTTTTATCATGTAGCTTCCTGTGTCTACCCTCATACTGAATATGAATTGTATACCTGTATCTAGTAACGTTTTATCATGTAGCTTTCTGTGACTACCCTCACACTGAATCTGAATGACATACCCGTATCTAGTAACGTTTTATCATGTAGCTTTCTGTGTCTACCCTCATACTGAATATGAATGGTATACCCGTATCTAGTAACGTTTTATCATGTAGCTTTCTGTGACTACCCTCATACTGAATATGAATGACATACCCGTATCTAGTAACGTTTTATCATGTAGCTATCTGTGACTTCCCTCATGCTGAATATGAATGGTATACCCGTATCTAGTAACGTTTTATGATGTAGCTATCTGTGACTACCCTCATACTGAATATGAATGACATACCCGTATAGAGTAACGTTTCATCATGTAGCTATATATGACTACCCTCACAATGAATATGAATGACATACCCGTATAGAGTAACGTTTTATCATGTAGCTATCTGTGACTACCCTCATGCTGAATATGAATGGTATACCCGTATTTTGTAACGTTTTATCATGTAGCTATCTGTGACTACCCTCATACTGAATATGAATGACATACCCGTATCTAGTAACGTTTTATCATGTAGCTTTCTGTGACTACCCTCATACTGAATATGAATGGTATACCAGTATCTAGTAACGTTTTATGATGTAGCTATCTGTGGTTTCCCTCATACTGAATCTGAATGACATACCCGTATCTAGTAACGTTTTATCATGTAGCTTTCTGTGTCTACCCTCATACTGAATATGAATTGTATACCTGTATCTAGTAACGTTTTTATTTTCATGAAGTTTTATCTTCACTCTCTGCTACCGAATATGAAATTCACATACCTGTATATCTAGTAGACGTAGCTATCTGTGACTTCCCTCATGCTGAATATGAATGGTATACCCGTATCTAGTAACGTTTTGTCATGTAACTATCTGTGGCTACCCTCATACTGAATATGAATGACATACCCGTATCTAGTAACGTTTTATCATGTAGCTTTCTGTGACTACCCTCATACTGAATATGAATGACATACCCGTATCTAGTAACGTTTTATCATGTAGCTTTCTGTGTCTACCCTCATACTGAATATGAATGGTATACCCGTATCTAGTAACGTTTTATCATGTAGCTTTCTGTGACTACCCTCATACTGAATATGAATGACATACCCGTATCTAGTAACGTTTTATCATGTAGCTATCTGTGACTTCCCTCATGCTGAATATGAATGGTATACCCGTATAGGGTAACGTTTTGTCATGTAACTGTCTGTGGCTACCCTCATACTGAATATGAATGGTATACCCGTATTGGTAACGTTTTATCATGTAGCTATCTGTGACTACCCTCATGCTGAATATGAATGGTATACCCGTATCTAGTAACGTTTTATCACGCAGCTATCTGTGGTTTCCCTCATGCTGAATATGAATGACATACCCGTATCTAGTAACGTTTTATCACGCAGCTATCTGTGTCTACCCTCATACTGAATATGAATTGTATACCTGTATCTAGTAACGTTTTATCATGTAGCTTTCTGTGACTACCCTCACACTGAATCTGAATGACATACCCGTATCTAGTAACGTTTTAGCATGTAGCTTTCTGTGTCTACCCTCATACTGAATATGAATGGTATTCCCGTATCTAGTAACGTTTTATCATGTAGCTATCTGTGACCACCCTAGTGCTGAATATGAAGGGTATACCCGTATTTTGTAACGTTTTATCATGTAGCTATCTGTGGCTACCCTCATACTGAATATGAATGGTATACCCGTATCTAGTAACGTTTTATCATGTAGCTTTCTGTGACTACCCTCATGCTGAATATGAATGGTATTCCCGTATCTAGTAACGTTTTATCATGTAACTATCTGTGGCTACCCTCACACTGAATATGAATGACATACCCGTATCTAGTAACGTTTTATCATGTAGCTATCTGTGACTACCCTCATACTGAATATGAATGACATACCCGTATCTAGTAACGTTTTATCATGTAGCTTTCTGTGTCTACCCTCATACTGAATATGAATGGTATTCCCGTATCTAGTAACGTTTTATCATGTAACTATCTGTGGCTACCCTCACACTGAATATGAATGACATACCCGTATCTAGTAACGTTTTATCATGTTGTTATCTGTGACTACCATCATGCTGAATATGAATGACATACCCGTATCTAGTAATGTTTTATCATGAAGCTATCTGTGACTACCCTCATGCTGAATATGAATGACATACCCGTATCTAGTAATGTTTTATCATGAAGCTATCTGTGACTACCCTCATGCTGAATATGAATGACATACCCGTATCTAGTAATGTTTTATCATGAAGCTATCTGTGACTACCCTCATGCCGAATATGAAATGACATACCCGTATCTAGTAATGTTTATCATGAAAAGTTACTGTGACACCATGCTGAATATGAATGACATACCCGTATCTAGTAACGTTTTATCATGTAGCTATCTGTGACTACCCTCATGCTGAATATGAATGACATACCCGTATCTAGTAACGTTTTATCATGTAGCTATCTGTGACTACCCTCATGCTAAATATGAAGGGTATACCCGTATTTTGTAACGTTTTATCATGTAGCTATCTGTGACTACCCTCATGATAAATATGAATGACATACCCGTATCCACTAAAGATATACCATGTAGCTATCTGTGACTACCCTCATGCTAAATATGAATGACATACCCGTATCTAGTAACGTTTTATCATGTAGCTATCTGTGACTACCCTCATGCTAAATATGAAGGGTATACCCGTATTTTGTAACGTTTTATCATGTAGCTATCTGTGACTACCCTCATGATAAATATGAATGACATACCCGTATCCACTAAAGATATACCATGTAGCTATCTGTGACTACCCTCATACTGAATACGAATGATTTACCAGTATCCACTAAAGATATACCATGTAGCTATCTGTGACTACTACCCTTTCACTGAATATGAATGATATACCAGTATCCACATACAATAACCACATACAATTACTCTGTATTTCAACTGAATCATGAGTATTACAACAATTTTCATGATTATCACATTCTCTGTGTCAACGGAAGAGTTAGGAAATCAAATTGACAATAGTAACGAATTCTTGCGAAATGTATGCTTTTGATACACAAATTCATTTCTAATGTCATAAAGAACTTTTGTTTCCATTAATACGAAGAAACCACTGTGACATTTTTATGAAAATGTTCTTTGTTTGTAGTTAATCATATTTAATTCTATTTTATCGAAATGAAAATTGTCTTCTTCGATATCGTTGAATTTAAGATTGTGAAATTTTTCTGTATTTCTTTTATGTTCCCAAAGGCCTAAAGAAAACGTGTTTATTAATTAGCTAAACTCTCCGACCCTTAAAAGTTGGCTGTTTTCTTGACAAGCTTCCATGCAGTAACATTCACATCTCAAAAAGTTGTCTTAACGGAAAACGGAAAAGAAAAATACAACTTTGGAGCTAATGAAGCCCACAATTTCCAAATGTATTTGTTTTTCGTAGAGGGTGGGGGGAGGGGGAGGTTTGGGTTACAACTGCTCTTCGCTTAAACTACCATATATATAATCAATCTGATCTCATCCGGTTCATCCAAGGAAAACATCTCTGGTATAATATGAAAGACGCCATAATGTTTCTCGTGAGACTGAGACTTCTTTCATTGTTTTTTTTGTTTTCGAATGTAGATCTAAATCTAAAATCTTAATAGTCATTCATATTAATGAAGTTTGATAAAGGATACATATCACAACTTATAATTCCACTACTCTCTATGAATTACTGATGAAAATGATGATTTAGAATGGCTTAAATAGGACTCAAGTCGGTAAAAACTTAGTTATTTTTCATCGTTTGTCATCGGTGGTTTAATTTCGATCTTGATGTCAATCGGTGTTGAATCGGTGACAATGATTTTTTTATCGCTTAAAACGCCATCGGTCCTCGTCAATTACAATCGGGCATGTCATTGATCAATAGGCGTTTGCCAGTTTTCCGTAATTGGTTAAACTTTTCCGTCGTGTGATCGGTGGTAGATATGTGGCCAGTCCAGTTTTAGCCGATCAGTGATAAAAGGGGACTATATATGTTGTCACCGGGTTGTTGTAAGTAATTGTTGTCAAAAATGTAAAAAATAGAGATGAAAAAAAAAGAACTATATGATTCGCCAACTGAAATTGCCAAGTAATTCAGACTCCTGTTTCAGCAACAGGTTTTGCTCAATATAAGCAATGCCATCTAGATCATTCTTGACTTGGTGCTGCTTTTACATTCACATTTTCGTGTGAGGGTAGTCATGGATAGCTACATGGTAATTCTTGACTTAGAGCTTGTATTACATTCACTTTTCGTGTGACGGTAGTCATGGAAAGCTACATGATAAACCTTGACTTGGTGCTGGTTATAAATTCATATTTCATGTGAGGGTTGTCACGGATAGCTACATGATAAATCCTGACTTGATGCTGGTATTACATTTGTATTTCGTGTGAGGGTAGTCACGGATAGCTACATGATAACTCTTGACTTGTTGCTGGTATAACATTCATATTTTGTGTGAGGGTAGTCACAGATAGCAACATGATAAATCTTGACCTGATGCTGATATTGCATTCATACATCGTGTGAGAGTAGTCGAGGATAGCTACATGATAACTCTTGACTTGATGCTGGTTTTACATTCATACTTTGTGTGAGGGTAGTCACGGATAGCTACATAAAAACTCTTGACTTGTTGCTGGTATTACATTCATACTTTGTGTGAGGGTAGTCACGGATAGCAACATGATAAATCCTGACTTGATGTTGGCATAACATTTATATTTCGTGTGAGGGTAGTCACGGATAGCTACATGATAAATCTTGATTTGTTGCTGGTATTACATTCATATTTCGTGTGAGGGTAGTCACGGATAGTTACATGATAATTCTTGACGTGTTGCTGATATAACATTCATATTTCGTGTGGGGGTAGTCACGGATAGCTACATGATGAATCCTGACTTAATGCTCATATTACACTCATACTTCGTGTGAGGGTTGTCACAGATAGCTGCATGATAACTCTTGACTTGGTGCTGGTATAACATTTATATTTTGTGTAATGGCAGTCACGGATAGCTACATGATAAATCTTGATTTGTTGCTGGTATAACATTCATATTTCGTGTGAGGGTAGTAACGGATAGTTATATGATAACTCTTCACTTGTTGCTGGTATAACACTCATATCTCGTTTAAGGGGAGTCACGGATAGCTACATGATAAATCCTGACTTAATGCTAATATTACACTCATACTTCGTGTGAGGGTAGTCACAGATAGCTACATGATAGCTCTTGACTTGTTGCTGGTATTACATTAATATTTCGTGTGATGGTAGTCACAGATAGCTACATGATAAATTTCGACCTGATGCTGATATTGCATTCATACATCGTGTGAGAGTAGTCACGGATAGCTACATGATGAATCGCGATTTGTTGCTGGTATTACATTCATAGTTTGTGTGAGGGTGGTAACGGATAGCTACATGATAACTCTTCACTTGTTGCTTGTATAACACTCATATCTCGTGTGAGGGTAGTCACGGATAGTTACATGATAAATCCTGACTTAATGCTCATGTTACACTCATACTTCTTGTGAGGGTAGTCACGGATAGCTCCATGATAAATCTTGATTTGTTGCTGGTATTACATTTGTGTTTCGTTTGAGGATAGTCACGGATAGTTACATGATATCTCGTGACTTGTTGCTGGTATTACATTCATACCTTGTGTGAAGGTAGTCACGGATAGCTACATGATAAGTCCTGACTTAATGCTCATGTTACACTCATACTTCTTGTGAGGGTAGTCACGGATAGCTACATGATAAGTCCTGACTTAATGCTCATGTTACACTCATACTTCTTGTGAGGGTAGTCACGGATAGCTACATGATAAGTCCTGGCTTGATGCTGGTATTTCATTTATATTTCGTGTGAGGGTAGTCACGGATAGCTACATGACAACTCTTGACTTGTTGCTGGTATTACATTCATACTTTGTGTGAGGGTAATACATAATAAATCCTGACTTGGTGCTGGTATAACATTTATATTTCGTGTGAGGATAGTCACGGATAGTTTCATGATAAATCTTGACCTGATGCTGATATTGCATTCATACATCGTGTGAGAGTAGTCACAGATAGCTACATGATAACTCTTGACTTGGTGCTGGTATAACACTCATATTTCGTGTGAGGGTAGTCACGGATAGCTACATGATAACTCTTGACTTGTTGCTGGTATTACATTTATACTTCGTGTGAGGGTAGTCACAGATAGCTACATGATAACTCCTGACTTGGTGCTGGTATAACATTTATATTTCGTGTGAGGATAGTCACGGATAGCTACATGGTAAATCTTGACTTGATGCTGATATTGCATTCATACATCGTGTGAGAGTAGTCACAGATAGCTACATGATGAATCTCGATTTGTTGCTGGTATTACATTCATATTTTGTGTGAGGGTGGTAACGGATAGCTACATGATAACTCTTCACGTGTTGCTTGTATAACACTCATATCTCGTGTGAGGGTAGTCACAGATAGCTACATGATAAATCCTGACTTAATGCTCATGTTACACTCATACTTCTTGTGAGGGTAGTCACGGATAGCTCCATGATAAATCTTGATTTGTTGCTGGTATTACATTCATATTTCGTGTGAGGGTAGTCACGGATAGTTACATGATAACCATTGACTTGTTGCTGGTATAACATTCATACTTTGTGTGAAGGTAGTCACGGATAGCTACATGATAAATCCTGGCTTGATGCTGGTATTTCATTTATATTTCATGTGAGAGTAGTCACGGATAGCTACATGATAACTCTTGACTTGTTGCTGGTATTACATTCATACTTTGTGTGAAGGTAGTCACGGATAGCTACATGATAACTCTTGACTTGTTGCTGGTATAACATTCATACTTTGTGTGAAGGTAGTCACGGATAGCTACATGATAAATCCTGGCTTGATGCTGGTATTTCATTTATATATCGTGTGAGGGTAGTCACGGATAGCTACATGACAACTCTTGACTTGTTGCTGGTATTACATTCATACTTTGTGTGAGGGTAATCATGGATAGCAACATGATAAATCCTGACTTGATGCTGGTATTACATTTATATTTCATGTGAGGGTAGTCACGGATAGCTACAGGATAAATCTTGATCTGTTGCTGGTATTACATTCAAACTTCGTGTGAGGGTACTCACGGATAGTTACATGATACCTCTTCACTTGCTGCTGGTATAACACTCATATTTAGTGTGAGGGAAGTCACGGTTAGCTACATGATAAATTCTGACTTAATGCTCATATTACATTCATACTTCGTGTGAGGGTAGTCACAGATAGCTTAATGATAACTCCTTACTTGATGCTTGTATTACATCTATATTTCGTGTGAGGATAGTGACGGATAGCTACATGATAAATCTTGACCTGATGCTGATATCACATTCATACATCGTGTGAGAGTAGTCACAGATAGCTACGTGATACTCTTGACTTGGTGCTGGTATAACACTTATATTTCGTGTGAGAGTAGTCGCGGATAGATACATGGTAAATCTTGACTTGTTGCTGGTATTACATTTATACTTCGTGTGAGGGTAGTCACAGATAGCTACATGATAACTCCTGACTTGGTGCTGGTATAACATTCATATTTCGTGTGAGGGTAGTGTCGGATAGCTACATAATAAATCTTGACCTGATGCTGATATTGCATTCATACATCGTGTGAGAGTAGTCACGGATAGCTACATGATAACTCTTACCTTGTTGCCGGTATAACATTCATACTTCGTGTGAGGGTAGTGACGGATAGCTACATGATAAATCCTGACTTGGTGCCGGTATTGAATTTATATTTTATGTGATGGTAGTCACGGATAGCTCCATGATAAATCTTGATTTGATTCTGGTATTACATTTACTTTTCGTGTGAGAGTAGTCACGGATAGCTACAGGATAATTGACTTGTTGCTGGTATTACATTCATACTTTGTGTGAAGGTAGTCACGGATAGTTACATGATAAATCCTGACTTGATGCTGATATTGCATTCATACTTTGTGTGAGGGTAGTCACGGATAGCTCCATGATAAATCTTGATTTGTTGCTGGTATTACATTCATATTTCGTGTGAGGATAGTCACGGATAGCTACATGATAACTCTTGACTTGTTGCTGGTATTACATTCATACTTTGTGTGAGGGTAGTCACGGAAAGCTACATGATAAATCCTGACTTGATGCTGGTATTACATTTATATTTCATGTGAGAGTAGTCACGGATAGCTACATGATAACTCTTGATTTGTTGCTGGTATTACATTCATTTTTTGTGTGAGGGTGCTCACGAATAGCTACATGATAAATCCTGACTTGATGCTGGTATTACATTTATATTTCATGTGAGAGTAGTCACGGATAGCTACATGATAACTCTTGACTTGTTGCTGGTATTACATTCAAATTTCGTGTGATGGTAGTCACGGATAGTTACATGATAACTCTTGACTTGGTGCTGGTATTATATACATATTTCGTGTGAGGGTAGTCACGGATAGCTCCATGATACATCTTGATTTGTTGCTGGTATTACATACATATTTCGTGTCAGGGTAGTCACAGATAGTAACATGATAACTCTTGACTTGTTGCTGGTATAACATTCATACTTCGTTTGAGGGTAGTCACGGATAGCTACATGATAACTTTTGATTTGGTGCTGATATTGCATTCATATATCGTGTGAGGGTAGTCACGGATAGCAACATGATTAATCCTGACTTGATGCTAGTAATAAATGTACATTCATACTTTGTGTGAGGGTAGTCACGGATAGCTGCTGGTATTACATTTATATTTCATGTGAGAGTAGTCACGGATAGCTACATGATAACTCTTGACTTGTTGCTGGTATTACATTCATACTTTGTGTGAGGGTGCTCACGGATAGCTACATGATAAATCCTGACTTGATGCTGGTATTACATTTATATTTCATGTGAGAGTAGTCACGGATAGCTACATGATAACTCTTGACTTGTTGCTGGTATTAGATTCATACTTTGTGTGAGGGTGCTCACGGTGGCTACATGATAAATTCTGACTTGATGCTGGTATTACATTTATATTTCATGTGAGAGTAGTCACGGATAGCTACATGATAACTCTTGACTTGTTGCTGGTATTACATTCATATTTCGTGTCAGGGTAGTCACGGATAGCAACATGATAACTTTTGATTTGGTGCTGATATTGCATTCATATATCGTGTGAGGGTAGTCACGGATAGCAACATGATTAATCCTGACTTGATGCTAGTAATACATTCATACTTCGTTTTAGGGTAGTCACGGATAGTTTCAAGATAAATCTTGATTTGTTGCTGGTATTACATTCATATATCGTGTGAGGGTAGTCACGGATAGTTACATGATAACTCTTGACTTGTTGCTGGTATAACATTCATACTTCGTGTGAGGATAGTCACGGATAGCTACATGATAACTTTTGATTTGGTGCTGATATTGCATTCATATATCGTGTGAGGGTAGTCACGGATAGCAACATGACTCATCCTGACTTGATGCTTGTAATACATTCATACTTCGTTTTAGGGTAGTCACAGATAGCTTCATGATTAATCCTGACTTGGTTCCGGTATAACATTCATATTTCATCTAAGGATAGTCACGGAAAGCTACATGATAAAACTGACTTGGTGCTCGTATCACATTTATGTATCGTGTAAGGGTAGTCACGGATAGCTACGTGATATTTCTTGACGTGGTGCTGGTATTACATTCATATTTCGCGTGAGGGAAGTCACGGCTAGCTTCATGATAATTCTTGACTTGGTGCTGTTATAACATTCATATTTCGCGTGAGGATAGTCACAGATGGCTACATGATAAATCCTGACTTGGTGCTGGTATAACATTCATATTTAGTGTGAGCATAGTCACGGATATGTACATAATAATTCTTGACCCGGTGCTGGTATTACATATATATTTCGTGTGAAGATAGTCACGGATAGGTACATGATAAATCTTGACTTGGTGCTGGTGTTCCATTCATATTGCGTTTGAGGTTAGGGACAGATTGCTTTATGGTAAATCTTGACTTGGTGCTAGTGTATCATTCATATTTCGTGTGCGGATTGTCACGGATAGCTTTGTTATAATTCTTGGTTCTTTAGTTAGACTACTTTCACTACCCATTTCTTCAATCAAGTCTATACTATACTGAATTAGAGATTTAATTTTGAATGAATGACATAGAATAAGTAAATGATCTTCTTTGCATTCTTTATAGCAACATGTTGTGTCCGTAAACCAGTTCGCGTTCTAATTACGATAAAAAGGCATAATTTTGAATATTTTCTATGTATAAAAAAGGGTCCCTCAAAAAATAAAATTGAATTTGTCAATAAGACTCATCTGTATTAAACAATGTGCATTGAGATAAATATCACTATGTGCAATTCGGCGGCGTATTGAGCAACACTGTCCTTCTTGGACGTTTAATACCTGCTTTTTAAGTGCAAGCAAACCGCCAAAACGCCATTTGTAAAACATGATCATTTCATCCTCTTTTTTTTTAAACAATGAGTCTTATTGTTGTTGGTCTCATTATATTCAAATAAATAACTTGATTAGAAAAATAAATAAGAAGTAGACCTATTGTCGCAATAAAACTGAAAAATTGCTGTCATGTACTTAAAGTATATAACGAGTTAAACTAACAATAACTTGTTTAAACTGGGTAAGTTCGTCCATCCAAAGACATAATTAACATTTTTATAAGGTCTTTGCTTTGGTTCCTCCAATTTTTACACTTGTTCAATGCGTAGAAAGATAATTGAGAAGCCTGCTATTGTCGCAATAAACTAAGATATTGTTGACATGTACTTAAAGTACATAACAAGTTAAACTAACAATAACTTGTTTAACGGGGTTCATTCCTCCATCTTATGTTAACCCTGGTTCAATACTTAGAAAGATAATTGAGAAGCCTAACATTATCGCAATACAACTGAAATACTGTTGACATTTATTTAAAGTATATAACGAGTTAAACTAACAATAACTTGTTTAAACGGGATAAGGTCGCCCATCCAATTTTTACCCGGGTTCAATGCATAGAAAGATAATTGAGAAGCCTACTATTGTCGGAATATAACTAAAATATTGTTGAGATGTACTTAAAGTACATGACGAATTAAACACACAAAGGACCTTCTTATAGCAATTCACAGCAGCAAGGCAAGGACACAAATTCGCCCGTATGAAAATAAAACATTTACTTTGTAATATTGTATGATAACAGATTTCGAAATATTTGGTGTAGTCTTACCCTATAGGTCTATAGTGCACGTATAGCATAGGAAAAAGGGAGACCCAAAATCTTACCTACTTTTCACTCAATTCTTACCCAAACTTTGTAAATATTACCATATTGGTGCTTCCCGACCACGCAAACACTTGTTCTGATGTATACGGACGATTGAAAAAGAATGATTCTGGCATAGAATCATTGAGTTAGGACGAATTTGTATATGCATAAACAAGTTGTAGGAAAACGAGCTCTATTTCAATCTACACATCCTGTCAAACTTACCAAATAATTCGGGTACTTTCAACAGATTTATAGACTGAACATAAAGGTCTGCTATAATGCTCATCACACGCAGACAGACAAACACATCTACTGCCATATTTTTCAGGGGAAATAATACACTTATAATAAAAGAGGTTTTATTCGATGTGTTCTCTTCTTTTCTCACAATTTCTTGTTAATCTTGGTCAAGACAATTGGCCACATGCCATCTCGTAAGGTCGTAAGGACTCTACCCATCTACGTGACAACGGAATGTAAAAATACCGTTTCTTGTTCTAAGTTAAGATCGTTGTTTACAATATAAACCCGTTTAAACGGTCTTAGATATCTGCGATTTTAATGATCTTCTTTGTATAGTTATGATAAGGGTTGGGACGCTGTCAAACATCTAGTTAATTTAGAAATATGTGTCGTTATTTTTACCGTAGAAGACAATTTATTGTAAAAAGTTAAAATCTGGATTTACAACTGGTCTACAATGGGCATATTTGTATAGAGTACGCTAAAAACAATATATTTGTAAAGGTATGCTATTCTTATGAAAAAATAATTGATGTCAGTTGAGGTATGTGTAAGGTAATATATATGTATGTTAAACTGATAAATGGCTCCCGAACCTTTTATCATTGATATTTATCGGAATTCGGTAAGTGAAGCTCACGGGGGCAGTCAAAGTTTTCGCCAATCGGAACTACTCGGGTATTTCCGTGAGCTGTGAAATACACTTGATAAACCCGATGTGTTCAGATTGAGTTTTCGCACGCGCCCAGATCGCGTAATGTAAACAAGACTGTCACCGGTTTTTGGTCTCTCTTTTTTCTTTACTTGGCCTTAACACTATCGGCTAGACATGCACTATAACATGCTACGCTGGGTTTATGTGTACCTACACCAAAGTTATCTCAAATGCTTTTGTACAGTGAAATGAAGCAAGATGTTTGTCCATACGCATGATTTAAAATCTCAATGAGACCTCATTTAGACGCACTGCTACAGACGGTTTTCATACAATTGTTTTGCCATAACCTTTTTTAGTTTAAATTTGTATTTTAAATGTGTAAGGTGTAGCCATACCCAAATGTCGAGTATAGAATACAGTGCATGTATAGCAGTTTCCAGGAATAGAAAAGGGGAGACCCACTGTTTGACTCCACGTAGCCTGGTAGAGCCTGGCCCGTTCGTATACCGCGAACTAGGCCTAATGCGGGTTAGCATGGGCCAGGACTCCAGGCTAGACTCCACGTGGCTGCCATGTGACTGTTCGCAATAATTTCCGATGCTAGCCGAATGGTTCGGTTCGGGCATATCCGTTGAATATTCAAAAAGAATATCGTTCTGGTCATCATCGATATATAGGAATATTTTTATGAACCCTACATGGACAATCCAGGAGTTATTCTTTCATTGTTGGTAATCATATACGACACTAAACACCACATGCACGATTATTTTGACTATTACGGACCATTCATTGTAGATAACTTCACTTTAAGGTTGCAGTATTTTATATGAAAATAATGCTTTAAAAGCTTAAGTCTGTTAAGAATTACAAGTAAGTCATTTATAACGATCGCAACCTGATCCACTGATTTGATATTAGGTGATGATATTAGAGCATGAAACAAAAACACACCTGAGGAAAAGAAATAGACTTTTATTGCTTTATACATAAAACTGAATATAAAGTGCTTTTAAGTCATGAGACCGAAGCCCATAATTCCTTTATTGGTTTACTGCAAACTGATCATGAAACCAAACCATTACAATTAACACGATTGTTTCTTTGTTTTGCCATGAGAAAGGCATTTTATGCAAATCTACGTTTATTTTGTGTTGCTATAATTATGAGAACTTTAACATATCTTGATGTGGCATGGAATTGAAACTCTTGCTTAGAATTGTTTCTACAACACATCCATGATGGGGTTAATCTTATATGGTTGGATACAATATAAACGTGATAAAAATCATTAATTGTCTTAACGGAAAGAGTCATTTCCTATTAACAAATTGTCAAAATAATTGTAAAATAAGTCAAAATACTGTTTCATACAAAATATCTATCTTAGAATTATAAGTTCTCCACTCAACATTAATCCTTCATATGTTTTTTTTTTTGGTCATGGAATTTACCGAATAAAGTATCACTTAAGGCGAACAATCAGATTTCGAATCTGCTATTAAAGAGGCATAATGTGTTGTGATAATGGTGATGCGCTGGAGAAATATCCTACAAACTGGAATTCATCTTGAATCCTTTGGTCTCAGATTCATTCAAAATAAACACATGATTTTGAAACATTCTCTTTAATAAGGAAAAATCCTATCTAAAAACAAAACAGTTCATCTACCAAGAGAATGTATGCTTTATAATGTATCAAAAGTTAAAACGGTCGCCTTAAGTGATATCTAAACTGTAATCTATACAAACCATTTGTTCGCCTTAAGTGATGCCTTAAGTGTAATTGCACAATTTCATTTGCAATTAACATGACGATACGTTAAGACGAAATAATTCTTTCGTACGAAAGAAATCAGAATAATATGCTCGCCTCAAATATGTCTTGTCTTAATAATGCTAAAACCATCTTGTTGGCCAAAAACCAAATGGTTCGCCGTAAATGTTATTTTTCATACTTTGAAGTCATACAAATAAAACAGTTTGTTGTCCTAGGACATGATTATTTAACGAATGTAAATCAAAGTTTTGTATCTAAAGGCACTTTTAAAAGCGTTATGTTTATAATGATAATGCAAACCTCACACATACATACATAGTATGCCTCTCTCATAATAGTGCGGAACTCCAATCGTTCGCCTCAAGTGATACTTCTATAAGGCTCAATACTAAGGCAAACAAATTTCACACAATAAAACAACATCATAAGATGTTTAAGGAATTTCAAACAAACATAACTTTAAAATATCATATAACAATAATCATGACATAGTACACTATATCTCCATATTATGCCTCTATAATAGCAGAGCATAATCAAATGTTCGCCTTAAGCGAAATCTTATTTACTTAATCTTAATTTTAAGTCCAGCAAAAAGACAAAATAAAAAAACAAGATCAAGCTATATTGCGTTCAAGCGATAATTCTGTTTTTAATTAAAAAGTCGTTGTAACATGTTTCTGTTATATTCGGCCCTCTTTTTAATCTTCAAGAACAGAGCTAGGATATATTATTTTGCCCATAGATACTAGACATTGCAAAATATGCCGCTATCGGGAGTTCAACTTCCCGATCGTCCGCCCTCAGATTCATTCCGAATACACTCATGGTTTTAAAGCATAAAAAACTTTTCTTTACTTTTCGCAAGAAAATACCTATCGTTTAACACATCAAAAGTTTTTTTTTTCGCATTAAGAAATGTTTAAACTAAATTCAATAAAATTCCAGTCTTTGTCTAAAGTTTCATAACTTTGCTTATCATTACATATGTTATTAGCGAGACAATATTTTACAACGAATTGACGTTTTTGCACGAAAGTAACTAGAGTGATATGCTCGCAATAATTAATGTGTTTTCTAAACCATGCTTAACTCATCTAATTCATCACATATTTACTTGGTTGTCATACGTGATACTTTTTCTCGCTGATGCAAGTCATGCAATATAAGCAAATTATTGTCATAGGTTAACTTGATAACTTTAGATGTCAAAGCATTGCTTTGATTCAGCGGAGACTTTTAAAATGAGTTCTCTTTACAATGTTGTGACAAACCATACACCCATATGTATGCTATTTCTCTTTGGTAGCAGATTGGAATTATGACTGTTCGCCTTAAGTGAAACATAATTCAATCAACAATTAATTCTGAGTCGAGGTAGAATTGTGTTGGAAAACTACTAATCATTGAAAAACATAGTCTCAATATGAACAGCCTTATGATTTTAGATTACAATTTTTCTTTGAAAATGTGTTTTAGCAAAGGACTCTTTGTTTGAGATGAGTGTTGATCTTTGTTAGGTTAAGATTCTATTAAGCATCTTAGATTGATACCATCATGTTAAAAAATAAAAGTATTTCTTTCTGCTTTAAGATCATGAGGTATTCGGAACGAATCTGAGACCGGATCACCGGGAAGATATTTTCCGATAGTGGCACATTTTCCCTGTGTAGTATATATGGGCAAACTAATATTTCCTTGCTCTGTTTTAGAATATTGCAAAGTAAGCCGTATATAACAGAAACATATTGAAACGTATTTTTATATGAACTCAACTTAGCTTGATATCGTTTCTTCAATTTGTCTTTTTGATGGAATAGAAATTAAAAATTTATTAAATTAGGTGTCACTTAAGGTGAACATAAACTTGTATACCCCACAATGGTATTGTCTTTCCCCCCGAAATGTATGAATTACAGCTAGTCCTTTCTTTGAAGTGCATGCATTCATGTTGTGATTTGGATTATTTTTAATAATATATGTTTACTGGATAAATCAAATTCGCTGTTGATGACCGGTATCTGTTTCTTTCCAACTTGTTGTTTTAGTAGCTTGAGCAAGACATGTGGTGTCTGTTTCTTTGGTTATCTCTCTGGAGAGCATTATCATGTGCATGTAATGTAGCTATATATCATTGCCTATGTAGCGCTTTTTCTGTTCGGGTGGACAGACTGTTAGACAACGGCAGATATGGATGGGGTGGGGGACATCATACAATCCGGATCCGTGGTTTTATACCGTATACAATACATAGGTAATACCAAGAGTTGTACAGCAGTGACAACTAAACGATCCCAAAAAAAGGAATATTTATCATCATTACATGAAAGTTCGCAAGGCAGATCCCGCTTCGAATCCTGTAAGAAGCGGGATCTGCCTTGCAAACTTTCATTAATCCATATTCGGCGCGATTACTGGTTATGTATCCAGGAAGCAGAATCGAGAGTGATTAATCTAAGTTGTAAGAACTTGTTTCACAATCGATGTAAAATAAATAAGTTTAAACAAATCACATGTCTGTCACAATATTCCACAATATTAAGATTGTGACATAAGTAATGTATATTTAAAAGAATAACCTTTTACATTCATAACACTCCTTTTACATTCATAACACTACATACTATGTAAAGGTACAAATAAATGCTATGTTTTAGTAGAAAGGGAGGTAACTCCAATGTTAATGCTTCTAATAAATTTATGATATATTTTTCTGTTATTGACAAAAAGGTGATTTATACACGGTTTGTTAAAGAGCAAATGCATATAATATTTGCCAATTAGTCTAAGATAATTACAATAAGCTTATCATAGAAGTATTTCAAAACTATAAGTTGATAGTCTTCTCCGCTGTTCTCCTTTATGTAGGTTTTATAGTTAGAGACAGTCATAAGGGGACATTTTGTGGTGTTGTATTTATGGCGAAGCACTTAGGGAGAATTTTCTCTTAAATAAGACTTTAGAAGGAAATGCAAAGGTTATATCGAAAGAATAAACCACAAAAAAGGATAAAAACACAATTCCTATTGATTTCTATAATACACATTCCAAAATGGGCCTTAGAAATAATTTCGCCTTAAATGATGAGATAATGGCATTTCCCCTTAAGGTTGGATTTATACTTATATATATAGATTCTTTTTTCAACTTTTTCCCCCAAGTTGTCTCAAGCACAGGGGCCTTGGTCATTCCATGATCATAATTCAAAATAGTCTGTGAAGGCTTTCTTAAGTTTGATGTTTTGAAAGGTGGTGGTTCTTTTAAAATAAACAAATTAAAAATATATATATGATTAATGATTTTGCTAGGTCTCCACATGTTGTAATGGAATCAGATTTTGATTTGCCCATTTTTTTTATGTTTTACAGAACATTCACACACTGTTAGGGTAATCATTCAGGGCAGGTGTTGCAGATAGTTAACACTCTACAACAAGCTGCGGTGGGGTAATGGTTAGCGCTGAGGACTAAAGACCAGTCAACTTAGGTTTGATTCACGATGGCAATCAACTATTTCACCGGGGAGTGTACTTTGGCATGACATGTAGGTACACTTACTATAACTCTACAGTGCAGTGGGTTTTTTCCATAAGTTGGGAAAAGGCTTGTTGATTTTTGGACATTGTATCAATGAAATTGCTTAATTGGGAAACCAAATTGCTGAAGTCATGTGTCTGTAATTTTTTTTTAGAAAACTGCATAATTTAAAAGAAACTTCCAGTTAGGAAGATGCTTTTTATCGGTTGGCCGTTATATTACGAGAAAAAGCCCTGCAATGAGTACATTAATGGACAAACAAACAAAACAAAGTTGTGACAGATTTTATCACGATCAGATGTGATAAATATTTTTAGATTGCCTGTTTGCTAAGTTTGTTACATTAATGGCAATGGTGTGATGACTTTCTCTTTCTATAAGAGTTAGCTTGCCAAGTTAAATATATTTTCCATAGGCCACGGCTGTTTTGTTTTGGAGGTGCAAACTACTGATCAGATGTGGATCATGTCTTTCACTCTTTGACAGATTTCTACGCTTGGTTCTTTGCACAATTTTTTCCATTCAATGAGTGAATTTGTTGTAGATGAAGGCATTGGCTTTGTCTGTTTACCTTTATAAATAATGCATTTTGTGAATCAAGCCTTATCTAACTTTTGATTTTATTTTCAGCTTCAGAGGTGCATTAGAACCCTAACTCCATGTCCTAACAAAGACTGAGTTTTCTGGAGTTGTTTGACATGCACAAGTGAATGAAGGCGCCCCACTGTTGGAATGCTCTAACAACAACATTTGCACCACTTTTATCATGAAAGGTATGAACCAACCTGTTACAGAAAACTGTATGTGTAATTTAATAAATAAAAAAAACCCATGACATTGTCAGAATGAATTGACATGTGTTAACTAACCATTGTTTAATAAGCTGATCATAAGAAGCAATTTATCCTTTTGTTAGAGTAGTCTTCTTTCTGCTGCAGGTGATTTAGAAATCAGTTTAAATGGATAGACCTGTTCCATAAGCTCGAAAACCTGAATTCCACTGAAAGCACTTGCATGTTAAAAGTTTTGGCCAATTGTATCAATAGTCTTTAAGACTATTTAATTTCTAGTAAGCATTGTCACTTTCAAGTGGTCATAACTATGATATTCACTGCATCCTTCTGTAAGCTTTCCTTAACGCATAACACCGCAATTTTGCATCTTGCAGCTGACGACTTTCAAAAAGCATTGTGGCAAAAGAACAAATTATTTATCACAAGTAATTTCACCTTTTGCCACAATGCTTTTTCAATATTTTCACAAACTACAACATCAACACAACATCAGGACTGATATGTTTACAAATATTTTTTAAAGTCATCAGCTTCAAGTAAAAAATTTGTCTTTTGCAGGTGGTAATAAGATAAAAAAAAATCTTGGGACTGTAGAGACATACAAGTTTTACAAATGCCTCTAATTGTGTTTTAACCTTTTGTTTATTTTCAGCTCACATATTTCGGATGTCTAAAGATGTGGATTAGGATAAATTGGCAGCATAATTAATTGCAAGATCCGGTATATAAAGAAAAAGATGGTGATATAATTTCGAGGATACAGAAAATGAAAATTGACAATTCATTTGAATATTGATGATTATATTTAATCTAATTAGAATTAAAGATGTCATTCTAGTTTTATTTGTCTAAATGTTCATTAATGCTTCATTGTATAATTGACACTGTTTTTTTTTTATTTTTACAAATTTAGTCTACAAGCATGTGTATATAGCCCATACATTTATTGTTTGTGAGAAGAAAACAGACTGATCTTTTCAGTAGTAAATTTCACCGGAATATCGGTGGTGATTCACTGGTATTCCAGTAATATTTTGCTGGCATTCCAGTGGTGTTTCATTGGCATTCCAATGGTGTTTCACTGGCATTCCAGTGGTAATTAGCTGGTATTCCAATGGTGTTTCACTGGCATTCCAGTGGTAATAAGCTGGTATTCCAGTGGTGTTTCACTTGCAATCCAGTGGTATTTCACTGGTATTCCTGTGGTTTCCACCGGTTTGCCACTGGTTTTCAGTGGAATACCGGCAGATTTTACCACTGGTGTTTTACGGAAATGCCAGTGGAATTCCAGTGGTAGTCCACTGGAATAATAGTGGTTTTACATTGGAATACCAGTGGTATTTCACTGGAAAGCCAATGAAATACCGGCAGATTATACCACCGGCATACCAGTGGAATACCATTGGTAAATCAGTGGAATACCAATGGTGTTTTTCACTAGGGGGGTCTTGGAGGGAGGGTGTCTTGGGGGAGGGGAGGGTGTCTCTTGGGGCGGGGGTGGGGGTCACGGGGGAGGAAGGGAGGGTGCGATGGAGGGAGGGAGGGAGGGTGGTCTCTGTGTGGATATATAATCACAGTCTTGTCATGGTTATGGGTAAAGGGTTATCAATCAGAAAGACAATGTGAATACAGAATTACTCAATGAAAGACGGTTGGAAAAGAGAGGACGGCTTATTTGATTCCTCGTCACATAGACGTTACACTTCTTTCCTACGCATAGTGTAGTCGTCGGTGCACCTATTCATGACTTTTTACCAATACCTAACCATAACCTTACATAATCAATGACGGTGACTGCTTTCCCATATGAACACAAACAATCAGTGGTGAGAGACGACAACCATCACAGCCATTTGAATACATGTCAAGAAATATTCAACAGGTGGGGTCTCGAAGGAACAACGTTCTGGTGAACTTAGTGAAATCAGAAACATCGTCTGCATATAGACTGAGAATAGACCGCATGGAAAGACTGAATCGTAATTATCTCAGGGTTACATAGTACCGATGAGTTTCAAAATATTTCTTTCTGCCGCTCGGATTGTTTGGCCCTTAAAGCTGCTGTCAACGTCATTTTAATCATAGTGTGGTCTTCCCGTGCACCTTTTTGCCCACATGGACTTAATTTGTCAGTGGTGAGGGATGAATTAACCAGTCGCATTGACTTCCTTTCAAAAGAAAAGAAACCCAAACAAACAAACAACAACAACAACATTGCCCCTGCTGGGATTCCCAAACATAGGCACTGGCATTTTGATGCAAACATGCGACTCCATTGACTTTTTCATTTGTTTTATTGTTCACGTACAGCAATCTAGTTGTTTCCTCCCATCAGACATGCTGCACTGACCTCTTAACCCTTTACCAAACAATACCGACATAAGACCAGTTTGCTGCAGACGACACTGGAAAACATTGTGGGAAAAGGAGAAATTGCTCGTCACGAGCCATTTCTTCCTTTTCTTACAATGTTTCCTGCCCCATCAGAAGATAGTGCTTCAATTTCATCACTGTTTAAAACTTAGTTTGAAGACTCTTTCAATTTGGGACAATGGAGAATTTGGTGTTTGGTGAAGGGTTAAACGGAAAAAAGTCTGCTCTGGCCAGGTCTCAGACGTCGGACTCCAACATTCCAAGTCAAACCTACGGTTCAACCCCACCCCCTACCCCATTTGACGGCAAGAATTTTCATCCTAAATTCTCAACCCTTTCAACCCTTTCAACAATAATGTATGCTTTATCTCCCCATTTGGACCGGTCAAAGGTGGATATAAGAAGAGACAGACTATTCATTGTCAACATTCCAATCGACCTAATTACACAACGTCAATCATATATACATCCTTGTACAAAGTAGTTCCGCTATGATCAGACAATCTCTAAGAGAAAATCTAATATTTTGAAAACAGTGTGTCAGAAAGGACTTGTTTAATGAGTAATGTGAGCTGTTTATGCATAATTTCAAACAATAACAATGAAGGAAGGGAGACAACTGTGCCCATCTTTCCCACATGAATTAACTTTCTGTTCATCCCCTACCCTGACTTTCACATCATACTATCTAATGTAGCGCCCGCTCATAAGGAGCATTTCAATGCTTAAGAAGGGGGGTCCGCTCGGGTTTGGAGGGGGTAACTTGGGGGTGGGGGGTATTGGGGGGCGGGTGTCTTGGGGGGTGGGGAGGGGTCTTGCGGTAGGAAGGAAGGGTGCGATGGAGGGAGTGAGTGAGGGAGGGAGGGAGGGAGGGAGGGAGGGTGGTCTCTGTGTGGATATATAATCACAGTCTTGCCATGGTTATGGGTAAAGGGTTATCAATCAGAAAGACAATGTGACTACAGAATTACTCAATGAAAGACGGTAGGAAAAGAGAGGACGGCTTATTTGATTAATCGTCACATAGTCGTTACACTTCTTTCCTACGCCTAGTGTAGTCGTCGGTGCACCTATTCGTGACTTTTTACCAATACCTAACAATAACCTTACATAATCAATGGCGGTGACTGCTTTCCCATATGAACACAAACAATCAGTGGTGAGAGACGACAACCATCACAGCCATTTGAATACACATTCTGGTGAACTTAGTGAAATCAGAAACATCGTCTGCATATAGACTGAGAACAGACCGCATGGAAAGACTGAATCGAAATTATCTCAGGGTTACATAGTACCGATGAGTTTCAAAATATTTCTTTCTGCCGCTCGGATTGTTTGGCCCTTAAAGCTGCTGTCAAAGTCATTTTAATCATAGTGTGGTCTTCACGTGCACCTTTTTTGCCCACATGGAATTAATTTGTCAGTGGTGAGGGATGAATTAACCAGTCGCATTGATTTCCTTTAAAAAGAAAAGAAACCCAAACAAAAAAACAACAACAACAACATTGCCCGGGCTGGGATTCCCAACCACAGGCAACGCCATTTTGATGCAAACATGCGACTCCATCGACTTTTTCATTTGTTTAATTGTTCATGTACAGCAACTTGGTCGTTTCCTCCCATCAGACATGTTGCACTGGCCTCTTAACCCTTTACCAAACAATAACAACATTTGACCAGTTTGCTGCAGACGACACTGGAAAACATTGTGGGAAAACTGCTCGTCACAAACAATTTCTTCCTTTTCCCACAATGCTTCCTGCCCTATCAGAAGATAGTGCTTCAATGTCATCACTGTTTGAAACTTAGTTTGAGGACTCTTTTAATTTGGGACAATGGAGAATTTGGTGTTTGGTAAAGGGTTAAACAAGCAAAAGTCTGCTCTGGCCAGGTCTCAAACTTCAGACTCCAACGTTCCAAGTCAAACCAACGGTTCCACCCCACCCCCTACCCCATTTGACGGCAATAATTTCTATTCTAAATTCTCAACCCTTTTAACCCTTTCAACAATAATGTATGCTTTATCTCCCCATTGGGACCAGTCAAAGGTGGATATAAGGGGGGGACAGACTATCCATTGTCAACATTCCAATCGACCTAATTACACAACATCAATCATATATACATCCTCGTACAAAGTAGTTCCGCGGTGATCTCTATGAGAAGATCTAATATTTTGAAAACAGTGTGGCAGAAAGGACTTGTTTAATGAGTAATGTGAGCTGTTTATGCATAATTTCAAACAATAACAATGAAGGAAGGGAGACAACTGTGCCCATCTTTCCCACATGAATTAACTTTCTGTTCATCCCCTACCCTGACTTTCACATCATACTATCTAATGTATCGCCCGCTCATAAGGAGCATTTCAATGCTTAAGAAGGGGGGTCCGCTCGGGTTTGGAGGGGGTAACTTGGGGGTGGGGGGGTATTGGGGGGCGGGTGTCTTGGGGGGTGGGGAGGGGTCTTGCGGTAGGAAGGAAGGGTGCGATGGAGGGAGGGAGGGAGTGAGGGAGGGAGGGAGGGAGGGTGGTCTCTGTGTGGATATATAATCACAGTCTTGCCATGGTTATGGGTAAAGGGTTATCAATCAGAAAGACAATGTGAATACAGAATTACTCAATGAAAGACGGTAGGAAAAGAGAGGACGGCTTATTTGATTAATCGTCACATAGTCGTTACACTTCTTTCCTACGCATAGTGTAGTCGTCGGTGCACCTATTCGTGACTTTTTACCAATACCTAACAATAACCTTACATAATCAATGACGGTGACTGCTTTCCCATATGAACACAAACAATCAGTGGTGAGAGACGACAACCATCACAGCCATTTGAATACACGTTCTGGTGAACTTAGTGAAATCAGAAACATCGTCTGCATATAGACTGAGAATAGACCGCATGGAAAGACTGAATCGTAATTATCTCAGGGTTACATAGTACCGATGAGTTTCAAAATATTTCTTTCTGCTGCTCGGATTGTTTGGCCCTTAAAGCTGCTGTCAAAGTCATTTTAATCATAGTGTGGTCTCCCGTGCACCTTTTTTGCCCACATGGAATTAATTTCATCGTGGTGAGGGATGAATTAACCAGTCGCATTGATTTCCTTTAAAAAGAAAAGAAACCCAAACAAAAAAAACAACAACAACAACATTGCCCGGGCTGGGATTCCCAACCACAGGCAACGCCATTTTGATGCAAACATGCGACTCCATCGACTTTTCATTTGTTTAATTGTTCATGTACAGCAATTTGGTTGTTTCCTCCCATCGGACATGCTGCACTGACCTCTTAACCCTTTACCAAGCAATAACAATATCAGACCAGTTTGCTGCAGACGACACTGGAAAACATTGTGGGAAGAGGAGAAATTGCTCGTCACGAACCATTTCTTCCTTTTCTTACAATGTTTCCTGCCCTATCAGAAGATAGTGCTTCAATTTCATCACTGTTTGAAACTTAGTTTGAAGACTCTTTCAATTTGGGACAATGGAGAATTTGGCATTTGGTAAAGGGTTAAACGGACAAACATCTGCTCTGTCCAGGTCTCAGACTTCAGACTCCAACAGTCCAAGTCAAACCTACGGTTCCACCCCACCCACTACCCCATTTGACAGCAATAATTTTCATCCTAAAATTCTCAACCCTTTTAACCCTTTCAACAATAATGTATGCTTTATCTCCCAATTTGGACCAGTCAAAGGTGGATATAAGGGGGGGACAGACTATCCATTGTCAACATTCCAATCGACCTAATTACACAACATCAATCATATATACATCCTCGCACAAAGTAGTTCCGCGGTGATCTCTATGAGAAGATCTAATATTTTGAAAACAGTGTGTCAGAAAGGACTT